>JAKSZP010002905.1:0-118300 GCA_022478985.1 Massospora cicadina | reverse complement strand
GGTCAGCCCATTTGAGATTATTGAGAAGACTGGCATGGATGTCTACACAATTAAGGAACCCACTAGGGTCAGGTTATCAACTGAGTCCATGTGGAGTTCCTTTGAGCATACAAACAGTAAGAACCTATCATCCAGTCAAGGAGGGGGTAATATCACGATTCCAATATGACAGGATGATAAGCTCTAAGTCAATATGGCGGAATGTATGGAATCCGCTGGAATTGAACTGGTACTGGTGATTTAAGCACTTCAAAATGAGGCATTCAGTGAATCAAGAGGATTTATGCTGAGATTTGATACAAATGAGAGTAAGTCAAAAAGGGAAGCAGAATAGAAGAGTACCAAGCTGAGGACACATCCAGCTGGGGAACCTAGGTATAAAGAGTCTGATGGAAGTTAAAGGTTTAAGAGGTTTTATGAGAAAGGAGAGCGCAGATAAACTCTGCAATTATATTATAATAAAGTAGGAAATAAGGGGCGATAGATTCATACATATTTATTAAGTTTATTATAAAGTTGGCAATCCTCATATCATCTTATTTGGTTGCTAGGTGGCTCATACCCTGTGCAAAATCAACTCAGCAGAATCGAGCCCAAAACGCCAAGAATTAACACTGTGCATTAAACTCAAGAGCTACAGCAAGCAGTAGTTCAAAAAAATTTACAACCATTAAAACAAGATGAGCCCATCACACAATCCATGGGAGCTCATAGTAAATTGAAACAATCCATTCATGCATATTAAGACGCACTTCTTTTAGTCTTTCTGATAATAACTTTCATCCGTCAGTAACAGCTGAAAAGATCCAACAGGAGAGTAAAATTGAACCAGGAAGTGGGCCAGAGCATTGTCTAATCATGGAATGGGATATCCTTCGTTCTTTGTGAGGCTGTTTATCTTCCTAATGTCCATCACTACATTATCATCAAAACTATCTCTCAATATAATAGTGAAGCGACCATAGACTCTGAGAGGGCACATTTAATCCGTCATCCAAAAAATCGTTCTAATTGGTCTCTATGTACTATTCCTTTACCTTCAACTGCTCATATGTCTTTAATCAATTAATACTTGAATCTCCTACGTGATACCTGTATCCAATTTTTCATATGACCTTAATTGATGTCCACTATAGAAATATCTTGATGATATATATGTAGCTGATGCAATGTCTCAAGTTCCTCTTCAATTATTTTATTAAATATCTGGACTTGAGGTATTGCAAAAATTAATTATCTTCTGGGTAAGCCCAGAACAAGTTGAGTCTTATAAAATGTATCTTGTCAGTTTCTTCAAATAAATTTAGCCCTATTCTTATCTCCTGATGTTCCTTGTTTGAGATTTCATATATTTATAGTTTTTAAAGATGTAATTTAATTTGCATGTAATTAAGCTGGGTTAAGGACACCTGACAGCACTATTTGTACAAAAATGCTGACTCTTTCAAAGCTGTGATGTGTAATAGGAAGTGTTGAGATAACTTCAGGGTTATGTTGATAGAAACCATAATTGTTCTCCTGGATTTATTTATTTTTTTTAATAGCATAGAATGGTATTCCACTGCTGCATCTACTAAATAAACGATGATTTCATATTTTTTTTGGAGGATAATGATGCAAATATGTTGCAATTTTTACGTTGCTGCAATAGGAACACTATCAGTGTGCAAGCCAAACATTATGAAGGCTGCTAGATCTTTGATGTTTTGTCTTCATAAGCAATTTTTAAAAAAACCGCAAGCAACTCCAAATACAGAAGACCACAGCTTCACCTTGGAAGATCAACCCCTCTTAGGTGTACACCAGTGGTCCTCTTCACCTTTATGGCCTGCCTGACCCCTTGCTTCTTCATCCTCATGGTTAATCCTCACTTGCCCTTCACTGTGTTCACTGATTGGGATTGCACAGCTGGGTTTCTTTTTAGTGTTGAGGTTTTGCAGTTGGGAAGTACTGACCACTTCAGGTGCATTAACCAGAACCTAATCTTGGGGATCATCAGTACCTTCTCTACCAGCAAGCTAGCCTCTGTACACTAAAATAATATTTTAAGGCATGATAAAAATTTTTTCAAGAGGGATACACAAGTATTTAAATTATTAGCCTTTCCATGGGCAATTTTCTGCCCGCTTACAACGTCATTGGCATTCATTGCTGTCATATCAATTGTCAGCACTCTCCTGAATCAAAACCATCAGCACTCTTTCTGAAAATCATCACTGTTTAATCTTCCATCATCACGCCTAATATTATGTCAATCCATCTTTAGCATCAGTTGCTGATTAGATTGTCTATAACTTTACTATTATAAGCTTCCTTAGATTATCCTTGGCCTTAATCACTGGTAATTCAAACTTCAGTCAGTGGAATGTCCATCACGCACTTAACTCAATTATTTGGCACCATAAACAGTAATCTGATCATATTAAGCAAAAGTACCGGCTTAATCCTAATTAGTACAAAATTGTATCATCCTTGACATCAGTTGCCAGTGATCGTTAATATATCAACGTTAAACTCTCAAAATGTCCTAATTATATATTTAATAATAAATATGTATTGACATCCTTGACCTCAGTCACTGGTGCCAAAATAGACCAGATTACTTTATAGTGGATTAACCCTGATACTTATCAATATGTCATAACATTGAAATAGCCTAACCCAACAAAATGAGGATCACAAACTGGTTAATAATCATAAAATATATTAACAAAACTAGAAAAATATACAGCAACCATTCTTGACTAAACTTAACCCTATTTTGGTAATTATAGGAGGAATTCATCTGGGTAAGAGCCCCAACAAAATACAAGGCAGAAGCAGGTCTTTAACCAGTCAAGAGTATTTATTCTATCTGGATTTTTTTTGCAGAACAAGGGTAAATTCACAACTGAGGAGAAATAAAACATTTTTTCAAGTTGGTAACTCCTTCATATTCAATATAAAGTTGCATTCCAATGAGTATATCATATTAGCTGTTATCCAAGGAAATCTCAGGAGCTAAGAAAACTGATATACCAATTCAAAGCAGCAATGAGTATTAGGCACCTATAGCTTTAATGTTATATGGACCTGAGGTGCTATACTCTTGGGTGTACTTGAGGTATGTAGCAAGTTTAATTTTCTAAAAACCCTGGATGAGACAATGTTACTTGAGTATCTAAACTCTTAAATAGCCATAAATTAGACCTTCTGAATCACATTTTCAAACTTGATTATTATCCTCCAAAATTTGGGGTTGATCTAAACCCATTTTTAAATAAATATTGCATAGCGCTTCCTTAAAGTCACAGTATACTTCTAGATTTATACTAGACTTTGTATGCTCAGGAGGGTTGAACCATTAAGTCTGGGAGTTAGTAGGCACCATTGGCTATGGAATAAAACTTGGACATCTGATAACATAATAAAGTAGGTGTACTCTGGGCTTTGGCGTTGTCAATATTTTGGGCATTCAATTGTTCTGGGATGCAATCTCAGAGGGCCAACAAAGATTATAATAACCATTATATTCATAACCCTTCATAGTTGTCACTTAGACTAGCTTATAATCACGTGAGATAAAAATTGGTAGTTTTTTTAGTTTCAGAAACTGTAGGTTAATCACCTTTGAAGGTACCTGGCACTTAGTTAACTGCCCTTTCCTTCTTGGTTAGGGAAGGGTTACAATTGAAATACTCATCTTTGGTGTGCTTATTATTACAGATTTACACTTAAGCTTTTTAAACTTTTTTTTGGCTTTTTTTCTTCCATGGTGTTAGAAATTGAATGTTTGACTAGTTTTAAGAATTTCCCTTTGAATTATAGGTCTAATTTTACTACTAATAATCTTTCACATAGCTATTGGCCGAATAGCTCCTATTATAGGAATACTTCTACTCCTAACTTTCAATAAAATAGCGTGCATGATGTTAGTTTGGCTCAGAAAACCCCCCAGAGAAATAGATTAACTCACTTAGATGTCCACTCAAGCTCTGATATAAATTTCAGTGCTACCACCATAAGGAAAACCACCCCTACTAGAGACCTGAGGAAAGTAACAGAAATGAAAATATTTTACTAGAAATTTATCTACTAGGACCTCCTGTAATCATAAAAGGGAAAAATATCTATAAGATGGCTGATTAAATTTTTGTGTTAAAATGCTACCACATATATGTCATGTCATCTATCAACTAATTCTACCATTAAGCCATATAAGATGAAAAATGTTTGAGAGTTTTTGATAGGCTAAATCGTCATTCAGCTAAATAGATATTACCTCTGTTTATCATGACAATCCTCATATCTCGCTATTAGCCTCAAAGTATCATAAATACTGGATGGTGCTATTTAAAATGAGGGTCACTTTTTTAAAAAGCTAAATTCATATTATTATACTTATTCTTATTATTAAATGTTTTTTCTATCTGTGGTGTAAGTTTAACCCCAAAAACTTAAAAAAGTAAACAGGAGTTTTGACACTCCTGCGCCTGTTCTATTTCTGTAATACTGTTCCCAAAATACCTGAAAGCACCAAACTTACCAGGATTATAACAAGTAGTGCTCATTACATGGTCCACCTTTACAATGCAACCTATACTAATAAAAATAGAGAACAATTGATAGTAACCCTCCTAACCTCATTGTTGAAGAAAAACCAAGGTTAGCTGCTTTTAAACAGCAGTTAGGCAACACTTTGTCAAGTCTTAAAAGTCTTGAACAGCGCTGCTTTCAAGTATCCCATGGGTCTTCTCCTGCTATTCATGTCTTACTAGTGATCTCATCCCTGATAAACCCTTTTAAAGACAAGTTACCCCAAGTGAGGGTAGTATTAGTCCATTTCTATATGTCTATGAAGTGGCTATGAAAGGTAAGACTGATCACCAAAAAATTAAGCATATTCTCCAATGATTGAGTCTTTTAGCTCAAGAAGTAATGATTCCTCATATGGATACCCTGAGTCCTGGGTAAAGGTTAAAGAAGCGTTTAATGAGGAACTGAGCTCAAATCAGAGTTTAAATAGGAAAAATATGCCTTTTTATGCTGGGCATGAAAAGGGGAAATTGGTTACTGCCTTTTCTGTGCGGTTCTACCTAGAACCTCAGATTCCATTAATCTCTAAAATTTTAACTCTTGACGACGCCGTTGCTGCCATCATGACTAGCTTAGCTCCTCACCCTTCCTTAGTGAGCATAACATCTCAGTGAAACACTACTTCCAGAATGTTTAAGATATATAGAAGGCTTTGATAGATGTTTAATATTTGGCAATAATGTTGAGATACTAGTAAGGGTTGCTCAGGAACAGTTCTCACTTAGTGACGGATGACTGAATTGGGGATTGCTGGTCCTTAAGGCAAGCTTAAAGACTTTAATAAAAATGGATCAATTAGCTCCAACCACAACATTTTATTAGAATTAATATTATTGGAAGATTCTTTCTGCTCCACTTCTTCCAACTATCAAATTTCCTCCTTTAATTTTTTTATCTCACTTATACATCTGAGACTTTGTTCAATACTGATACTTTTACTTGAACTCTTCTTTACTGCCATATCCTCATTAGTTTATCCACATAACTGTGAGGTCCTGGCAGGGTCTATTATTCTTAAATTCACAATCGCCTTAATTTGAGACGATCTACTAAATATTCATCATGAATCAAGATCGCCTTATCAACCTAAAAAAGACAATCCAAAAAATATTCTTACTGGGATCAGTATCGCCTTATATCAAGGCGCTCAAATATTCATACTTTATTAAAGAATGGTTGATAAATTTTATCTAACATGACACAGCTACTTGAGGCTTATCATCCAGTCATATCAGAATTTTAACTTAAACCCACTTGACTGGACGATAAGTCTCCTTCTATTTATACACTTGAAAATTTTGCATACACTTATTAATGATCTGACTGCTTGAGGGATCCTTGATAGTATAGGCGTTGATACCCGTTTCCTCAATTATCTCAAATGGCCCAACATATATGTTGTCCAACTTATGCTTCTTATCAAACCTGTGCTGGATATGAAACAGAACCATCTCTCCTTCTTTGAACTGGGTTAGGCCACTACTTCTTACCTGATTGGCAGCCCGATTCTTTATCTTTTTGGCCAAGCTGGAGGAGTATACCTTGGTTTGTAACCTGATTATTGTTTGCTAGGTTGGCCAAGTAGTGTTGAGAATCCATTCCGCTGGTATGTTCCACGCAAGCATAGAGTATTGCCATAAGAGCTGGGTGTTGTTCATATAGTAACTGGAAAAGACTCTTCCCTGTTATAGATTGATAGTTAATGTTGTATGCAAAGATGGAGGTGGAAAGGAGGGAAATAATCTGAAGGTCAATCCATTACCAATCTCTGGAGTATGTTCAACAAGGTCCCATTAACTTGATCAACCAAACTATTTGACTCAGGGTGATATGGATTTTCAAAAACCCTGTAGATGGCCATCAGCTCTTTTAGCTTTGGAAGAATTGAGAGTAAAATTTTTTTCATTATCAGTAAGGATGAACTGAGGGCAGCCATGTCGCTGGATTATATATTCCATTATGAACTTGGCTACTGTGACTTCCCCAAAATCCCGTATTAACCGTTCTTCAACCCACCTGGTCAAGTGATCGATACCACCTGAATGTATTTAGACTGATTTTCTCCTATCAGCAGGGGTTTAATGACATCAATGGAAACCGTATGACAGGCAGAATGCAAGTCTACTAGCTAGTATGAGGTCTTCTGATTGATCGGCTTTTCTACTTGGCACTGGTGGCAGCGCAAAATTGTCTCAAGCACATCAAAGTTCATGCTCTCCCAATAATACCAAGGGTGCAACAATTCCTGCTTCTTACATAATACACTATGTCTGACTGCCTTATGTGCACACATTATATTGCTAGGCCGTGCCAAGGGCCACAGAAACTTCATTGTATAATCTCCAATTCGTTTTTATAACTCACAGCTTCTCTGAAAGGTATTAGAACGCATATCTGTTAACGCCTTTATGACTTGCAGTAGTTTGTCATTGTATCCACCACTGAATATTTCTTCATACATTACATAGCTCAGATCTTTTGTTATGACAATTGTGGGTAATCTCAATAAACAGTATGCATTATGATGTTTTGCTCTAGGTTAATGGAGAATTCAAAGTCATAATCCTGAAGTTTGAGGGCCTATTGGGATAGATGCTCTTCTTGCTCCTTGAGATTTTGCAACCAGCGTATTGAAGCATGATCCAATATGTTTTAAACGTTATTCCATGAAAATACACCTGAAATTGATTATATGCATAGATCACCGCAAAGCACTCCCACTTGAGCATGGTATAATTGCGTTCATGGCAGTTCAATCTCTGACTAAAGTATGCAACAGGATGCTCCTCTCTGTCATCATCCTATTGAAAAAGAACCACCCCAACAGTGGAAAGAGATGCATCCGTTTAAACAATGAATTCTTTGTCAATATTTGGGTAGCTTAGCACCAGTGCACTGACATTGCTGTCCAAAGTGTTTCAAAGGAGCAATGATGGCGTTCCGTCCGTTTGAACATGTAATCCTTTTTTAATAACTCAAATAGTGGGCCCCCAATACAGCTGAAGTTAAGGATGAAGTTCCAGATGTAGCTGGCCATCTTTCAAAAAACCTATATTTCATGTTTAATGTTTGGAAGAGTCATTTTCTGGATGTCTGCCACCTAAGCCAGTTTCAGTTTCAGCACTTTGAGTCTACCACAAACCCCATGTATTCCAGCTGGTATTCAAAGAAGTGACCTTTATGAGGCTTAATCTTGATGTTGGTCTCTGCGAGACAGTGGAATACCTCCTCTAGATGGTTAAGATTCTTGAAAAAAGTTTGAGAGAAGACATTGATATTGTCAAGGTACACAAGGACGCATGACAGCTTCAGGTCACCAAGGATAGTGTTCATGGCTCATTGGAATGTAGCTGGGGTGTTACATAGCCCCTGAGGCATATGTGTCAGTTGGAAAAGCCCCTTCGATGTGATTACAGCACATTTCTCCTTTTCCACTGCAAGCAACTCAATTTGCCATCAACAAAATAAAAATTTATTGCTGGGAAGTAACAAGCTCCGCCTAACCTATTTAAAGCATTTGTAATCCGTGGCAAGAAAAAAATGAGTCCTTTTTGGTGATACTGTTGAGCTTTTGGTAGTCTATCACCAACCAGTTGGTACCTTCCTTCTTTTGACAATTAGAATGGGTCAAGCCATGGACTCATTGACAATTTGAGCATCCCTTGCTCCAGCAACTTATCAATTTCATTGGTGATAACTTCTTCAGCTTTTTCATTGGTGGATTGGCTGAGACCTAATGGGGGAATGATGTCTGTTGGGATTTTTGCCCATATTCCTAGCCTGCTAGATTACCTGGTATCACTAGGGGAAAAATTCCCTAAAGCGAAGTGAATTGGAACTTTGTTGACCCAAATTTTAGAGGAACTACATTTGGGGGATTTTAGGATATTTGTCTGGTTGTATCCATCGGGGATCAATGCAGATGAATACCTAATATCTCATCAGGAAGAGCAACTGATGAAATAAGGGCATCTGATAGTAATTAACTATCAGGTGTGCTGATTAGGATTGGTTGGGTTTCATCACCAACTGATTGGGAATGTTTAATGAGTTGTGAGGCGAGTGATGTCACCTGCAACTAGCGAATTAATCAGTTGGTGAAGTAACCTGCCATAATGGGTAAAAAGCCCCATTATCTAAGCAGGTTGCTAGCCAATTATGGTTGATTTGCTTAAATCGAGAGGAAAACGTTAAGGACACATTTATGACTCTTTCCATTTGAGGTCTCGAAAATGTCTAACATCAGAATCCTAGTCAGGATGGGGAAGACCATCGCTACTGAGACAAGGAAGGGTGATTCAATGGCAACGGCTGCTGTTTCATCAAAGAGGTGTCAACCGAGGGTTAGATGGCTGAATCCCCTATAAATTCCCTAGGATTCACTCTAATAAAAGATAGACATTCATATAAACATTAATATAGATATTATATATAGATAAAAACTTATACATTACTACTTTAAAACATTATATGTTTTATTGTAGATTCAGTAATAGTTAAACTATCAGCATCTAGCGTGAAGATTCCATCTCAAGGATATTACTGCAGAAGGCAATAATTGGTAGACTCTCAGAGAAAAGTAGATATCTGAGCAGGGATATAGAGATGAAGGGAACCATGGCTAAGGGATTGCTGCTGACTGTGTGTTAGGCCAAAGGAGACTGCCATCAGAGGATCTTAACAAAGATCAAGTGGACAGGATTACAGGGAATGAATCCCTATGAGTACAATATCAAGTATTAATTGGAAATACCGGCCAAAGTGTTGGGCCTAAAATAATTCTAACTCAACTACAGATGATAGTCATCATACTATTATTGGATTATATATATACTCTTACAATGCAAGGTGCACGAGGAAATTGAACCTGTGCAGTAGAAAGATTACTAGGGTTGACCTCCAATAATTAACTCAACGGAGTAAATTTTTACAAGTTGGTGCTCACTACAGGGGTAGTTGAGTAGAAGAATCTATTATAATGTCATATAAAGAAGATGTTTCCAATTTTAGAGATAAGTTACTGAAGGAAGTAACAAAAGTGGAATGTGAAGAGGATCACCTTCAGTGGCATTCACCCAGCTCAGCAGTGGAGCTCTGAGTGAAGCAAAATGAAGATACTCAGGTTCAGGGAAAAGGACTTGTAGCCTAGATATGGAACAATTTAGTGCTGCAAGGAAACCAGTTCCACCAGACATCTACTTGAGATGAAGAGTATTAGCAGGATTAACTAAGGTTGAAATTTGATCTACTTTAAATAAGTAGTGAGGAGAGAGTGTTTAGATAAGGCAATGGACAAAATAAGAAGCAATCAATCTGAAGAATTGGATTGCCATACCAATGAATAGATGAAGTCAAAAGAGGAAATGATTGATCCAAGATAGTGGAGGAAATCATTTTATTTAATAACACTCAATCACTGGTCAGAAGTTTCTGGAGACGAGCTCATCAATTCCAGAGATATTGGATGAAGCTTACAATGCCAGAACGACCTGTGTAATTAAGGATAGCCATGAAGGCTGAAAATCGTTTTCAGGAGAAAAAACGAGCTGGACAATCGGATGAAACTGTTGGCTGATGAGATACAAAGATCTGAAAAGCTTCAGTTTGCTGAATAAGAGATGAAATTAGGGCCTGATGGATGAATTTCCAGTCAGGATTAAAGGCCTAATTCAGGAGAACTGCCCAAAGTTGGCAAGTATGGCCTATCATGAGAAGACAGCGCTGCTGGTCATATAGGGAGAAAGGTTAATACTAATTGGTAGTATTGAGCCTAAGAGAAAATAATTGCAATGTCCCCAGTGGACCTCTGAACCATTAAATGGTTATGTCCTGAGATTTTGGTCAAGTCCCAGAAGGGGACCACTGAACCAAATGGTTGGTTAAATCTTAAGAGGATAAGATTTTGAAACATGATAACTGGTAGGTTTAAGTACCCAGGACCCAGTTAAGATGAAGGGAAAGGAAGGACCTCTGAGCCTTTTTGTAGGTTGTAAGTCCCATTGCAAAAGAAAAATACAAAAAAATATAAAATATTAAAAGATCAATTTTATGGTCTATGAGTTTGGACCTAAGAAGTGACAAGAAATCCTGAAAGTTGAATGGAGGAAATTCCACCCTCAATGAGATGAAATTATCAGCCAGGGTAGCCAAAAAGTATCAACTATTGGTTGGTTAAGAGAAACTCGCTGATCTGTTGGAAGGCCAGCAAGAGGAGATGCTCAAATTATTGAAAAGTATCGGAGAAAATTTGCCCAAAAATGACCAGGAAATTAAATACACATGACTTGAATTGCAAGGTCAATAATGAGGAAATCTGCCGATCAGGCCAAATTGAGACAATTTTACAATTTAGGGTCTCTCAATAAAATGTGATTACCAGCCAGAGCAGCTGAAAGCATCAACTTATTAGTTGATTGAGAGCAGCTTGCAGATCTGCCAGAAGGGCAGAAGGAGGAGGTGCTCAAATTATTTGAGAGAAATCAGGAAGTATTTGCTCAGGATGATCACGATTTGAGATGCACGCAAGGCATAATTCACAAAGTTGACACTGGAGAAAATTTACTGATAAGAATGAGACCGTTCTGAAGATCAAAAGCTGCTGAAGCAGTAGTGGAAGATGAGATCAGCAAACCAGTAAAGCATGGGCTTCTAGTTTCGTCATCAAGTCCCTGGGCAAGCCCAATTTTGATCGTAAAGAAGAAATATGGATCAAACTGGGTAGTGATTGACTATCAGAGACTGAATAAAATTATAATGAAGGATTTGTATCCCCTACTGAGGATTGATGATGTGCTAGACCAATTAGGAGAAGTGAAGTTTCTCTGTGATGGACCTAATCTCGAGATACTGGCAGATCAACTTGCTAGCAGAAGACCAGGAAAAATGTGCGATTATCACCGCACAGGGGTTATACAAGATGACTGGGATGTCCCAGGGTCTTTGTGATGCACCTGCGACGTTCCAGAGGGCCATGGACGTGATATTAAGCAACCTGAAGTTATCGTTCATCCTGGTATATATGGACAATGTCAATTAGTTCATTAGAACGTTTACTGATCACCTTCAGCACTTGGAGGAATTATTTAAGAGACTGTCCGTGGCTAACCTGAAGATCAAGCCACGGAAGCGCCACTTCTTCAAGAAGGAGCTTGGATACCTGGGATTTGTGATCAATGCAAATGGATTGCAGCCGCAACCCCAGAAGATAGCAGCTATTGAAAAGATGGCTGTGCCAAAGAGTGTCTGAGACATCCAAGTATTCCTTGGGATGGTTGGATACTATAGAAGATTTATCAGGACTTTGCCCAAATAGCTGAGCCCTTATTACATTTATTAAAAAGGATCCAAAAAAAGGAATCATATGGAATGAAGAGGCCCAGGACTCTTTCAATGAATTATGCCAGTACCTGATAAATTTGCTGATTCTGAAATATCTGAATTTCTATCAGGAGTTTATCATTCAAACTGATGCTTTGTTGATGGCGATTGGCACCATACTGAGCCAAGTAGATGAACTTGAGGACAAACATCTGGTGGCATATGTGAGCCAGACACTCTCTGCCACGGAGAGGAATTACACTGTAACTGAGCGTGAATGCCTTGCGGTTCATTTACACCTGTAAACAGTTTCAGGTGTATGTCCATGGAACGCACTTTAAGGTGGTGACAGACCATACTTCGTTGCATTGGCTTCACAATCTGCAGGAACCTGAAGGATGACTGGCCTGATGGGCACTCAAGCTTCAGGCTTATGATTATGAGATAGTCCACTAAGTGGGGGCTTCTCACCAGAACATGGATGGATTATCGCGGTTACCAATGGTCCAGTTGGTATATCCATAGGCAGATGAGCTATTCCAGAGAATCGATTGTCAGGATTTGAGATAAAAATTGTCTCAAATTTCCATCTTCTGAATCTGGCCATACCGAGTCAATCATCAATTCCAGCCAAGATAAAACTTTTTCTGGATCGACCTTACCTAGTACTGAGTCACATGGAGCGGGCTTTCCACCTTCTCAGTCAGGTGAACAACAATATCCATTGAGGACGCCCTTGAGGAGGCCTTTCTGGAAGGTAACTAAAGATCCTGATTGGATGAGGACCCAAAGATCCCAAAGGCATCAAGTTCCCATGCACCCTATAAATATTGAAGCATTTTGAATTAATAAATCATTTGGTAAACTAACCTTAATTTTTCCGTTTCCTCTTCATTGCTCACTTCCAATTTTCCAGCTTTGAGCCACCTCAAACCCCAGCGCCAGTCAAGAGAACTGTAGCGCTGACAAGTGGTGCTCACTACAGGGGGCTCTGAGCTGACCCAGTGAAAACGTCAATCACAAGATGGAAACCAATAGCAACCCTGAAGACCAAGCAACTGGTCAATCAAGGAGCATTTCTCGATGGGTTAGTTCTTCCCAATTTGCAACACCGCCCTCACAGCCAGAAAGGCTCAAATTCCGCGCCGCTTTCCAATTTTCGCTGCCCTCCTTAGATGGGGGCCAATACCAACTTCAGCTCAAACATTCTCACAATGTCATCGAACAACTAATCCTCAGCATCTATGCTGAGGGTGTCCACTCCAGCTGCTCCCGCGCTTCCGCTGTGCCATCCATGATGTGAGACTTATACTCCTCAGCTGCATTACCTGCTGGGGAGCTTACCTTGGGACCTGATCGCTACCTTCATAATTTCGTTCATCCTGCAATTCATCACCTCCTCCAGCTCATAGGATTACACCATCAGGAGGTCTCCCGGCACCTAGGGCTCACCCAAAATTTACATTCATATATGGTTGACTTCTACGACGTGGCCTCCTCCTTTGTGCATGACAATTGTGAAGCTATCCTCAATAACCGTCAGCTAATTAATGAAATCCGCGACCAACTAGTGGTAATAGATAGCGGCATTTCTGGCTACCTCGAGGAGCAGTTTCGCCAAAATGCCCAGCATTTTGAAGTGACGTGGACCCAACAATTGCAACAAGCGGAAGAATTGCTACAATCCCTACAGCAGTGCTACTGGGAGCTGGCCTCTCATGACCACTCCCCCGCGGCTGCTGGACCAGAAGGGCCTAGGGGGCCAGAAGGTCCCGAGGGGCGCCAGGGACCAGCAGGACCTGAAGGGCCTCGTGGGCCCCAAGGGCCTTCCAGCCCCCCACCTCAGGCGAACCTGAAGACCCCTGGCGAAAGGATGTAATAACTGCTCTGGCCGCCCTGAGGGACCAGATCCAACAGGTGGCCTTGGGATGCAAGCTTCAAATGGACGGTGTTCCCCTCGACCCCAGGGTCTCCATCAAAGCACTATCAGATGAGATGGATAACCTCAGCGCTTTCATGAGGCTCACCGATGCTCGCATCTCCCAGCTAGAAATGACATGTCACAGGTTCAAAACCCAGTTGGCCACCATCAAAAACCAGCTCCAACTACAAAACGCCAAAATTCAGTCCTTAAAGGAGCAGGTTGCTAGCAAGGCGTCCGCTTCCACCCTCAGTCAAAACTGGGAATATATCCAAGAAGACTTAGAAGGGTTGCGGAGGCGGCTAGACCAAAGGGCTCCATGAGAGTATGCAGAAATGGAGATCTCGGAGCTGACACCTATCCCAGGCGTTAACACCCTCTCTACTCCTATTGTCGCTAACTTTAAACCTAGCTTCAAGGAGAAGTTCACCCCCGGGCGGGAGAGCATTGCCTCCTTCTTGTATGCTTATGAGAGTTCCATGGAGGAGGCCACCGACTGACAAAAGGTGAAGCACATCCACTCATGCCTAGACAGTACCGCCCAGGAAATTATGACTCCCCATCTGAAGGAGTGTAACACCTGGGAACAAGTATGCACCGCCCTGATCCAAGAGTTCAGCAGTAACCAAGCCTTGGCCAACCAGAAGCAAGCGTTCATGGGCATTTGACTTAACAAAGGAGAAAGCCCTATGGAGTTTGCCAACCAGTTCTACGCTCAGGCTCAACCTTTGGTTATGACAAGCCATATCACACTGGATGACGCCATTACCGCCATCATCTCCACCTTGGGGTCCTATCCCAAGGTCCAGATGCACATGATTGGGCAGAAGAATGGGTTCACTTGTATCAGAGAGATCAAGGAGGCCCTCAACGAGATCCCTGCCACGATCCTAAACTCTAAAGCTGCGCCCGCAGGTCCCTCTAACCGCCCTAGGGTCCATGTAGTTGAGAATCAAAAAAACCCTCGACCGCGGTGCACCTATTGCAATGGCTTTAGACATAGCGCCAAAACTTGTTGGAAACGTCTAGCTGAAGAGGCGGGAAAAGGGCAGTCAGCATGAAGGATGAGGCGCTCCATGCTGACACCCCTGTCCAGCCTCAAATAACCCCTACGCACAAACCAGAAGCTGTTAACTCCAAAGAAGTAGCCACAGTATCTAATGACAATAAAGACATTGATACTGCTTACTCTTCTTCTGATGATTCTCCTATGTTCCTTACGTTGCCACCTCAGTTTGGAAGTTTGGTCACCTGAGTCGCCATCCAGGTCCACAAGATTCCAGTTTATGCCATAATTGACAGTGGCTCCCCCATGAACGTTATCTCTTCCAAGCTGATGAAACGCATCAAGGTTGCCCCCAACATGCCGCACTACATGGAGTATGGCACAGCTGGCCCCCAGTGCACCCAATCCATAGGGGCCTATTCTTCTCTCCCAATTCAGTTTGGAAAGCTCGCTTTGGATACAACCGCCATCACTTTAGACAACACCAGCTATGATCTACTCCTTGGAACCCAGTTTCTTCGAGACTATTTGGCTGTTATCCACTATGGCGGTGGTTTCCTCTCCCTTCTAGGACACCGAGTCCCTCTGGTTTTTGAATCTGCCCATGACTCTAGGGTGGATGTCAAGGCCCAAGCCTGCCTACTGGAGACCAAAGGACAATCAATCAGCTTGAGTACCACATCTGGGGCTCTCAAGTCTGGCTACCCCCTCCTGCTGTGGATGGATCTGAGGGGATGCTGATTTACTTGCCCCAGACCACTACCGTGCCCCCAAAATCCCAGGTCATTGTTGACACCCAGGTCCACATTAACATTCCCTTGGGGTATTTACTGGAGGTCCAAGGTCTGGATAACCCATCTCCCAAGGAAGTGCTGACCTGCCCCAGAATCCTTGATCCAGCATACGCTGGGTCAATATCAGTGTTACTAGCCAACCTGACTGACAAACCAAAAGTTATAGGACCTAGCCAGCCTGCTGCTTACGTTCACCTGTTACCAATGGGGGCTGTTGCTGATATCCAAAGCTTTGGGGAATTGAGGGACCTTGGCTTGGAGTCACCATCATCAGTTAACTTGGTCGACGCTAACATAGGAAAGGACCTCTCTGACAATCAGCGACTTAAGGTTCAGGAGCTCCTGGAGGAATACTCGGATCTCTTCTCCACTTCAACCTATGACTTTGGAAGGATGAACGGAGTCCTCCACCATGTAGAAACTGGGGATGCCCCCCATTTTGGTCCCAGCCTTACCACAAGAGCAAGGTTGAAGAGGCCCAGGTCATGGTAGAACTCAAACAGCTGCTCGATGCGGGGCTCTTGGTTCCCTCACGTAGCCCTTGGTCCTCCCCGCTGTTGCTGGTCTGAAAGAAGGATGGCAAGCACCAGGTGGTGATGGACTATTGATGACTCAACTCCATCACCAAGAAGGACAGCTATCCTCTGCCCCATATCGATGACTCGCTCCAACTGCTTGCAGGTTCCCAGTACTTCTCCACCATGGACCTCACCAGTGGGTACTGGCAGGTCGAGCTCGCTCCCAAAGACCAAGCCAAGTGTGCTCTAATCGCCCACGAAGGGCTGTTTGAGCCTACCAGGATGCCCCAAGGCCTTTGCAACGCCCCAGCCACGTTCCAGCGCGCCATGGATGGGATCCTTGGGGACCTGAAGCTCTCCTGTGTCCTGGTCTACCTAGATGACATCACCATTTTTTTGCAAACTTTTAACAGACATGTCAACCACCTTAGAGAAGTCTTTGAATGTCTCCGGAAGGCCTCCATCAAGCTGAAGCTCTCAAAGTGCTCCTTCTTCCAGCCTGAGCTAGAGTTTCTAGGCCATAAGGTCTCCAAGCGTGGCATTCAACCTATCCCCAACAAGGTCGATGCTATAGAGAAGATGTCGCGCCCCCAGAGCCTACGAGATATTCAAGTCTTCCTAGGTATGGTGGGCTATTACCATCAGTTCATCCCTCGGTTTGCTGACCTGGCTGAGCCGTTGTTCTACCTCCTACAAAAAAATGTCCCATTTGACTGGCAACCTGAACAGGAACAGGCCTTCAACACCCTACATATGGCTTTATGTACTAAACCTGTTCTAGTTCATCCCCATTTTGACAAGCCCTTCTTGCTGTTCACAGATGCTAGTGACGTCGCTGTGGGGGCTATCCTGGCTCAGCATGATGAGAACCAGGTTGACCATCCCATAGCTTATTTTAGCAAAACCCTAAGCAAGGCTGAACGAAACTACAGCGTTACCAAGAGGGAATGCCTAGCCATACTTTTAGCCATCAAGCATTTTTGGCCCTACCTCTATGGCACCCATTTTACTATCATTACTGACCATTCTTCCCTTCGATGGCTGCAGCAAATGAAAGACCCTGATGGACGGCTGGCCAGGTGGGCCCTACGACTACAAAGCTACGACTTCACCATTGTCCATCGCGCCAGTGCTATTCACCAGAATGCTGACAGACTCTCCCAGATGCCGGTATTAGCAGTCCTGACCCCAGAGGAGGATCAGCTCTATGACTTAATAGGGCAGCCTGAACGTTGGGAGCTGGAATCCCCCCAGGTCCAAGCCGAACTCCAGCCGGATGACTCAAGACACTCAGATCAAGGATGGGTTACTCTACAAGAGAGTCAACAAGAAGTGGCTTCCCTACATCTGACCCTCCTCTCATACTGATATCATCCTGGAAGGCCACTCTACTGTGGGGCATGGTGCGGTCAAGAAGACCTATGAGTGGCTGAAGTTGCACTGCTACTGGGACTGAATGGTCAAAACTATCCAAGAGGTTTTGAAAGCCTGCATGACCTGCCAATCCCAAGACTGGGCCAACCCTCGCTATCAGCACTCCATCGTCACGCCCACCAAGCCCTTCAATGTCATCAGTATTGATGTGGTGGGTCCCCTCCCCACTGGTCTGCATGGTCACAAGTATATTATTCTTGCCATAGACCATCTGACTAAGTGGGTCAAGGCAATCTCAGTTCCTGTGGCCACGGCCAAGGCTACCGCCTTGTTCCTTGTTTGCTCCATTTTCACCCAGCATGGGTGCCCTCAGACCTTGCTCTCGGACAATGGTTTGAACTTCACCTCCCAGGTAGTACAGGAGCTAACTTCACTATTTGGAACCACCCAGAGTTTCGCTGCTCCCTACCACCCTTCTACTAATGGGGCAGTGGAAAGGGCTAACGGAACTCTCATCTCCATCCTGCGGAAGTTGGCTGCCTCAGATCCTGGCCGCTGGAACCACTATTTGCCCAGCGCCCTGCTTGCATACCAAGTAAGCTACCACCGTGTTATCAAAATGTCCCCATTTGAAGCCCTGTATGGGCGGGCCCCATGACTACCCAGTAGCATCCAGCCCCTGTTCAAAGCCTCCACTCCCAAGAACGCCAATTTAAATATGAGGCCCTTGCTGATGAAATTGTCCAGCTCCAAGCCCAAGCCACTCAAGGCATTGTTATCACCACTGGAAGAGAGACATCCCGATCGAATCTTGGATGACCCTCCTTACCAGAATTTCAACTAGGTGACCTCATTCTCTTTTATCATCATTGACTGGGAGGCTGACAGAACAAGCTCAATGTACTGTGGTCTGGGCCCTATAAAGTGATACACAAAGTGAAGTCTGAATACTCCATTGCCAATACCAAGCAAGGGACTGTTGTAAACCGAGTGCATGGTCAGTTCCTCCAGCCATACTTCCCCCTCTGACAGGATCTTGAAGGGGGCCTTGTCAGGATTTGAGATAAAAATTGTCTCAAATTTCCATCTTCTAATCTGGCCATACCGAGTCAATCATTGATTCCAGCCAAGATAAAACTTTTTTGGATCGACCTTACCTAGTACTGAGTCACATGGAGCGGGCTTTCCACCTTCTCAGTCAGGTGAACAACAATATCCATTGAGGAAACCCTTGAGGAGGCCTTTCCGGAAGGTAACTAAAGATCCTGATTGGATGAGGACCCAAAGATCCCAAAGGCATTGAGTTCCCACGCACCCTATAAATATTGAAGCATTTTGAATTAATAAATCATTTGGTAAACTAACCTTAATTTTTCCGTTTCCTCTTCATTGCTCAATTCCAATTTTCTAGCTTTGAGCCACCTCAAACCTTGGCGCCAGTCAAGAGAACTGTAGCACTGACAATGATGTCACAGATCATCTGGCTTGTTGTGTGGAATGCCAACTGCATAAACCACACAAGAATACAACTGGATACTGACTGGTCCAACCTGGATTTGCATGGCACACGGTGTCTATCAATGTGATAGGACCATTGGCGATGAGTACAGGAGGAGTGAAATACATCATAGTAGCCATCAATCATCTGACAAGATGGGTTGAAACAAAAGCATTAACCCAAGTTAAATGCTACCAGTACTGTGAGATTCATCCTGGATCAAGTAGTATACTGGCATGGGTGTCCACAAGTTATAAAGTGATAATGGGACCAACTTCACGTCCCATGTGATCCTGAGGCTAAATGAAATAATGGGGATCCGGGGAGTCATGTCAGTACCATACCAGCTGGAGATGAACGGACTGGTAGAATGGGTCAATGGGATGCTGGTCATGACACTGAGGAAGCTAGTCACAGGGAGAACTTTTACATGAGGAATGTACCTGAGTTTGGTGACGTTTGCCTACAACATCAGTCATCATACGGCAATGGGAAAGACGCCATTTTGAATTACTTTACAGGAGGAAGGCCACATTACTGCTGATATTATATTTGGTAGTAGAACCTACGTAGGGGATGAGTACCAAACAATACCTGAACTGACTGACGAGTATCCTGATTGATATGCAATTGCAAGCATTCAATACTACCTTAAAGAAAAGGATACAAGCGAAACTGACGGATGATAAAAACTGACTGAAATTAGAAGAAAATCAAATAGGAGAAAGAGTAACCTACTGCAATATGCATGGTTTTGGATGAAGAAACAAGTTGAATGTGTTATGGTCAGGTCTGTTCAAAGTAATTGTCAAGATGGCAACAGATGCTTATTCCATCAAGAATCTCTTGGATGAAAGAGTAGTAAATAAAATCCACACTAAGTATTTAAAGTGGTGGATCAAAGAAAAAAATAAAAAAGAGTTCCCAAAGGACCAATGAACCATTAAATTGGTCATGTCCTAATGATTAGGTCAAATCCCAAAAAAGGACCTCTGAACCAATCTAGATAGCTAAGTCTGAAAAAAGGACCTCTGAACCATAGAAAACTGGTAGGTTTGAGTGCCCAGGATCCAGTTTGGGGGAAAAGATGGACCTCTGAACTGAAACAAGGTCAAGTCCCATAGGAAAAAAAAAGAGAAATAAAAGTAAAAAAATTGATAAAAGATATTGGAAAAAAAAGAGAGAAAAAGCCAATATATTTTTATAATTTTTATTATATTGATTGTCCTCAGTGTGGGGATGATTCCGCCTATGTTGCCTCTTGGGGAGGGAGGATGGATCGCGGTAGGAAGGAATAGCCCATCAAAATCGCTATGCGATTGGACACTTGCAAGGGCGAGTCCTACTTGAAAGTACCTTTGTTGAGCTGATGGTGAGCCCTGAGAGAACGCGACTAGGGGAAGGGAAATGGATATGTCAGAAGATGCCAACTGTAAAACCCTGGAGCAGGGTGGAAATCAGCAATAAAGGATGAGGCAATCAGCGAATAACACCAAGTAATCCCAATAAGGCACCTGCACCAGAAGATTTGTCTTGAGTGCCTGCCAACAAGCCTCATCAAGAACACTGGACATGTGAGCTGGCAGAAAAGAAGGAATACTCGAGGGAGGTTATCAAATCATACCCCCAATTAGAGCCAACAACGGAAGATAGTGATAGGAAACTCCAGAGAAGAGGTAGTCATTCAAAGAACAGATTGCATCCTGTAAATGACAACTATGGGCTTTGCGGAAGCTGAAGCTGAATGACTGATGAAAGTCAGGTGAGGCTGGAAGCTTCATCAACTAACTTTAAAGAACTTGGCGGGCAAAATAGAGAGCATAAGTGGCAGTATCCCAATCCAGAAGGTTGTCCAGATCCGAGGGATTCAGCACTAATGACAATGTCTTAGTGACTTGTACTCAAAGTTCAGTATAGGGAAGCTCAGAATGAATGCTGTTCCCAATTGAAAGCTCAGAAACCAGTACCGTGGGTTGGTAAAATTGACCAAGTCAGAAGAGGAACCTGGGGAGCAAATATGCTCCAGCCAGGAATGAATGATGTAAAGCAGTTGGCATAACCTTCGGAGCATCAACAATGATGTTTAGAGCCTCAGTGAAAGGAGCGAATCCAGAAGGGTTTCAAAGTCAAACTTGGGGATTGACTTTAAGGGAAGAGTCAGCTGAGAGTTATTTGAAATGATGGCACGCCTGGTTTTGGTGGGATTGGATACCATTTCCAGTAACTCGATGGAAGGACTAGCTCCTTGCACCAGGCTAGGCGTATGAGTCCTGGAAGGACCATAGAAGAGGGTCCACTGAGCATCTCAACTCATCCGCTAGAAGAGGTGGAGGTCTGAATCTGACAGGCTGTTTAGAAGTTGCTGATAATGAGATTCTAAGTTTGACATATGAGCAGGATTAGAGGGGGGATGTCAGACTGATTAGAAGTTGACATTATGCACTCTATAATCCATTAAGCATTAATTTTGGGAAATTAATTTCATAAAATTAATGAAATAAGCTTTCTGAGGGAAGAATGACTTACAGCCAAGAGGTTATGAGCAAAATAATGAAGGCGAACATAAATGAGCATTCTTAATCAAGCCACGAAATGAACATTGATGGCAAGAGTCTCCTGTCTAGGATGAGGAGAGAATCAGGAAATTGAGGACGCTGGACCAAGAAACCTGAATATGACAGTGGGTCATATACCCTGATGGGGGGAAAACTGGATCCTGGGAAAAATATTGTCATGAGTAAATCGATCAGCCTGGCATGATAAGAGGTTGTGGGGACCGCGCTCTGAGTAGGTGGTAGCAAGGAGGAAGAGGAGGGATGCCATATGCTGAAGGTCGTCCCAAGCAGCTTGAGTATTGATGAGTGTACTTTGCTTAAACCAATGAAGTATTTGACCAGGTGTCCAAAGTGGTGTTTCCATGCCCAGTCCTTTCCTTGCTGGAAATCTAGGCAAGAGGAGGATGTGTTGGAGTTTTTGCCCATATTCCCAGCCTGCTAGATTACCTGGTATTGCTAGGGGAAAAATTCCCTAAAGCAGTGAATTAGAAATCAGTTAACCCAAATTTTGGAGGAACTACATTTGGGGGATTTTAGGACATTTGTCTGGTCGTATCCATCAGGGATCAATCTGGATGAATACCTAATATCTCATTGGGTAGAGCGGCCGATGAAATAGGGGCATCTGATAGTGATTAACTATCAGGTGTACTGATTGGGATTGGTCAGGTTTCATCACAACTGATTGGGAATGAATAGTGAGTTTTGAGGAGAGTGATGCCACCTGCAACTAGTGAATAAATCAAATAGTTTGCAACCTGCCTTAATGGGTAACAAATATTATTACCTAAGCAGTTCGCTCATCAAATATGGTTAGTACACTGGGATTTAGTAGAAAAATGTTAGGGACATATTTTCTGACTTTCTTCAATTTAGGTCTTGAGGATGTCCAATGACAGAATCCTACCCAGGATGGGGAAGATTATCACTGATGAGATGGCAAAGGGCAATTTAATGGCAACGGCTCCGTTTCATAGCTGAGGCGCCAGCCAAGGGTTGGGAACCAAATTCTCTCTATAAATTCCCATGAGAATTTATTTGATAAAAGACAGAGTTTACTAATAATTTATTAGTAGACTCATTTTTAGTTCTATTCATCTTCAAGGAAATGAATGCTGAGTACTTTAATTGGAGACTCTTTTATAGGATAAAGAGTAAGGGTTAGGATCCTTAGAAGAAAAGATGAGTGAAATGGAAATGCTGTCAACTAAGTGTCACTTGATGAAAGGCCATAAACTAAGGATCTGAGCGTGGATCAAGTTAAACGGATAAGGTTCATAGTCTTTACTGAGGATAACTAGAGTATTTTGAGGAGGAATACTAGTCAAGCGTTGGACCAAACAATAGTGATCTATTCAACTATGGATAATAATCTTCATATTTTTATCAATTGTATATCATATCATCAGACAATGCAAGGATTGCACAAACCAAACCTGTGGAACTATCATTTTATGGGTTAGTATTCATGAATGAGCAGCGAAACCCCTAGAATATTAACAACCATATAAATATTAAAGTCTTTATAGTTCTAGAACATATATGTTTCTAATAATAAATATAGCAATCTGGCTCAGAATTTCTTATTCATTTTAGTTAATTGTTTTATAGGGTTTTGATAAGTGGTCTGAGCTTTTGGCTGTTTTGTAAGTTCAACAACTAGTTTTTGCTGATGGTGGTTCTTTTTTGGATATTCAATGAGCTCAATAATTTCAGGTAAGTAATTGATAGTTTATTTAATTTGATAGTCTTAATTCATTTTGCTAAGTGGTTGAAAGTTGGAGCATTTGAGAAAATTAATAGTGTAGTACCTTATTAATGGATATTTACCAATATAAAAACTAATTTAGAAACATCTGGCAAGTTATAAACACCAAAGCAAAGCATGGATATTCCTTTTTTTTAGTACTAGATGGTCCCAACAAAGCATGGATATTTCACTAGTACCAATAAATGACAGTCACATGACTCTCTCAAGCTGCCACTTTGGTTTCCTCAAGATGTTCAGGGTTCAAAAAGAATGGTTGGAAAGGTTTACCATTTTTTACTAATTCTGTAGTTACATCCAAACCCTATTTTTTGGTAAATATGTTAATTCCTTTTCCATTTGAAGAGAACAGCAACAATATATAGTATAAAATGCTTAGGCCTTAATCAATCTCCTGTTCTTATAACCTCAATTTTGACAAAACTTTTTTAATCTTCAATAATGTTAGCAATGTCTCTAGAAGAGCTAAACTATCCCAACATGGTAAAAATTAGTAGACCATTCCATTACATACCAAAGAAAAACTTAACTAAGCTGAACTAAATTATATTTGTAATATAACATGAGTTCCTTCAGTTTTAATTGCCATTAAACATTTCTGATCTGATTTATTTGTGGCAATTTACTATAATTACTGATCATGCATTTTTGCAATGTATAGTAGTTTAAGATGTTGGTAAGCACCTGGCATGGTATTCTTTAAAGCTCCAAGTTATAATTTCTTTTTAATTCATCACTCTCGCTAATTAATTTGTTGTGGGTTTTTTTCATATTACCCATTCTAAGTCTAGCCAAATCTGAGATTAATTGGCTTTATGATATCTTAAGCTTAAGCCTGGTATGGAAAGATGAGACAATTTGTCACAAACCTTAATAAAAATGGGTCAGAAAATAATGAAAGCTGGTATGGTTACCTCCTTAAGCTAATATTATATTAATGGTTACCATATACTTGTCCTTCCAAACAAATTTATACTTTTTATAAGGATACCTGAAAAATAGCCATGGATAATTTTGTAACCCCTATAAATGGCTTAATTATCAGTGCTACCAGGAAGGAATTCTCCCATCAATCAATAATGTACTAGAGTCTTATTTCGCATGTAAAAGCAAGATGTCCCAACGCTCAACCCCAGCATCAAGTTGGTTCTCCATTCAAACCCTTTCATATGATTAGTATCAATTTTGTAGGCCCTCTACATCAAGCATCTTATAACTAATGATTTCTCAGTGCTGGCGTTACAGTTCTTTAGACTGTCGCTGAGGTCTAAAGTTGGCTTAAAGCTGTAAATATGCGTAAAGGTTTATAAAGGTGATGTAAAATGGAAATTTACTGAATATTCTATTAGGTTAAAAAGGTATTAATATTTGTACGGTAAGTGGGGACATGGTGCCTCAAGGATCATCGCAACCCAATCTATTTAGGATCTTTCCTTGTCTTCCAGATTGACTGCCTCATGGACATCCTTAATGTATCTCGCTGCTCACTTGACCAAATCAGTTGAAACGCCGCCCCACGTTATTCAAAAATTAGGGATGAGAATCCTGAAGTCATTTATGTATGGATAAGTTTGAGAGTCGACTTGTTATGGTTTAATTTAGAAGTGGGGAATTTGAATGGTTCATTATTTCAAATCCTGACAAAGCCTTCAAGATCCTGTCAGAGGGGGATATAAGGCCAAAGGAACTGGCCATGCACATGATTGGCCACAATCCCCTGGTTGACATCAGCAATAAAGTACTTTGACTTCACCATATGAATTACCTTATAGGGTCCAGACAAAAGAACGTTTAGCTTATTCTGTTGGCCTCCAGTCAATGTTGATAGAATAGAACAAATTTACTTAATTAAGACGTTATAAGGAGGGTCAGCCAAGATTAAATAGGTATGTCTCTTCCTTTCTGTAGTGGTGTTATGCCTTGTGTGGCTATGGCTTGAAGCCAGACAATTTCATCAGCTAAGGCCCTTATAGTTAATTTGGAGTTCTCATTTGTTGAGTTCTTGAGCAGTGGCTGGACACTACTTGGTAGCCGAGGTTCATGCCCATATAGGGCTTCAAATGGGACATATTGTTAGCTCGGTGGTAGCTTACCCTGTAGACAAGCAAAGCGCTGTGTAAGTAAAGGTTTTAACGGGCAGGATTCAAGGCGGCCAACTTATGTAAAATGGAAATAAAAGTTCTGTTAGCTCGTTCTACCGCCCCATTAATAGATGGGTGGTAAGGGGCATCAAAACTCTGGGCAGTGCCAAATAGCAAAGTAAGTTCTTTCACCACATGTGAAGTGAAATTCAACCCGTTATCTGAAAGTAAGGTTTATAGCACCTATACTAGGTGAAAACATATTGAATGAGGAAGAGAGTTGTGGCCTTGGCAGTGGCAGCTGAGACCAGAATCGCTTCAACCCATTTGAATAAGTGGTCCAGTTAGGAAAATATACTCATGGTCATGCAACCCAGTGGGAAGAGGGCCCACCGCATCAGTGTTAAATACATAGAAGGGCCCAGTCAGGGTGACAACTGAGTGTTGGAATCAAGGATAGGCTCAGTATCGATATCAGCAAGTCATACATGCCTCTAAGAACTCTTAAATGATTTCTACCATTTGGTCCCAATAGCATCGTGACTTCAGCCATTAATGAGTCTTCTTAACGGCCACATGTCTCAAAGTAGAGTGGCCCTCTAGAATAACATCAGTTCAGTATGAGGGGCGGGCATAAGGGATCTACTCCTTATTGGCCTTTTTGTTTAGAAGCCCATCTTTGATTTGAGTGTCTCATGTCATCCTTTGGATTTCACCTTGGACCTTGGGAGTTTCCAAATCCCACTGCTCAGATCAGCCTATTAGATTGTATAGTCAGTCCTCCACGGGGTCATAATCTAACACTGGCATCCTGGGGGCCATTGGCATTTTGGTGAATCCCGCCTGCACATTGGACTATAGTGAAATCATAGCTCTGTAGTCGTAAAGCTAACCTGGCTAGTCAACCAATCTGGATCTTTCATTTGTTGGAGCCACTGGAGCTAGGAGTGGTCTGTAACAATAGTAAAATGAGTGTCGTAGGGACAAGGCTGGAAATGTTTGATGGCTAGCAAGACAGCCAGGCACTCCCTCTTGGTAACGCTGTAGTTCCGTTCATCTTTACTCAGTGTCTTACTAAAATAGGCATGAGATGGCTGAATTGGCTTTAGTCATGTTGGGCTAGAATAGCCCCAACGGCAACATCACTTGCATTCATAAATAACAAGAATGGTTGGTCGAAGCACAGGTGTACTAGAATTGGTTTAGTACATTGAGCAGTTCTCAAGGTATTAAAAGCCAATTATTGTTCAGGCCTCCATTAGAAGGGCACATTCTTCTGCAAAAGGTAAAATAATAACTCAGCTAGGTCAGCAATCTGAGGGATAAACTGACTATAATATCCCACCATTCGATAGGAATTCCTGGATATCCCTTGCTTCAAGTTGTGAAATTCTCTCTATGGTGTTGATCTTGTCCGGTATAGTTTGGATGCCCTCCTTGGAAACTTTGTGTCCCAGGAATTCTATTTCGGATTGGAAGAAAAAGCCCTTTGAAGCTTAAGCTTTATAAAAGCATTCCATAGACGATTGAAGACTTCCCTGAGATGCTCAATGTGCCCATTAAGGGTTTGTGAAAAACCAGTAATGTCATCTAGGTTTCCAAGGACGCATGAAAGCTTCAAGTCCCCAAAAATCCCGCCCATGACACGTTTGAAAGTGTCCAGGGCGTTGCAAAGGCCTAGGGCAACCTTGTGGGCTCAAATAGTCCCTTCTTGGCGATAATAGCACACTTGGATCGATCTTCAGGTGTGAGCTCAATCTGCCAATTTCGCTGACAAGGTTCATGGCGGAAAAGAACTGGTATCCGGCAAGCAGATGGAGGGAATTGTCAATTTGGGTCTAAGGATAAATGTCCTTCTTGGTGATGGAGTTGAGTCTTCTGTAGTCCATCACCCTTCAATGGCTGCCGTCCTTCTTCCAAGCCAGCAGAAGAGGAGAGGCCCAAGTGCTGCATGATGGTACCAGGAGTCCAGTGTCTTTAGTTGTTTGAGTTCTACTGCCACATGAGCTTCTTCAACCTTGCTTTTTTAGTAAGGTCAGGACTGGAAGGTGGAGAATCCCCAGTTTCTACATGATGTAGGACTCCATTCATTCTTCCAAAGTCATAGGTCGAGGCCAAAAATAGGTCTTAATAATCTTTAACAATTCTTGAACCTTATGTTTTTGGTCATCTGGGAGGTTTTGCCGATATTAGTGTTATCCAGGATGACCAATGGAGGTGTCTCCAAGCCTAAATCACCTAAATCTCCAAAGCTATAGACATCAGAAATAGCCTCCACTGGTAGAAGGCAGACATAGGCGTCAGGACTGTTTGACCTACTATTTTGGGTTTGTCAGAAAGGTTGGCAACAACACCGGTATAGATCTGGCATAAGCTGGAACTAGGATCCCCAGGGAGGTTAGCACCTCTTTTGTGGATAGGTTATTTTGGCCTTGGACTATTTATAGGTATCTCAAGGGAATGTTAACATGGACTGGGTGTTGTCATCGACTTGGGACGTCGGAGGTATTGTAGTCTCACTAGGTAAGTAAATAGGCATGCCCTCTTGTCAATCAACATCAGGAGGGGCAGTTGGAGTCAGGAGCCCCTAATTGTGATATATGAGCCATTCAATTCAGCCTTCAAAATCCAGTAAACAGGCATGGGCTTTGACCTCAGTTTTAGAATAACAGGGCTCTCAAAAATCAGAGGGACCTGATGACCTAGTAGGAATAGAAAGCTTCCATTATAATTTAGTGCTGCAAATAGTATGAAAGAGATTGAGTCCCAAGGAGTAGGTCATATCTAGGGTTTCTCTTGAGTGACAGCGGGGGTTTTTACAACAAACTTCTTTAAATTGTAACAGTAGAGAGGAATAAGACCCTATAGATCGGGTACATTGTGGGCCAGTCATGCCATACTTCATATAGTGTGGCAAATCTGAAAATCTTGACGCAATTCATTAACTTGGATGATATGACGTTCATGGGGAGCCACTATTGACTATGGCAAGGATTGGTAATTTATGGACTCAAACTGAAACCTAGGTAACCAGATTTCTGATCTGGGGCGGCAGTGGGAGGAACAGGGAGAGTCATTGGAAGCAAAGTATTTAGTATCAATTTCTTTATTATCATTGAATACCGAAACTTCTTCTCCAAATGTGGTAGCTCCAGATTCATTCAAGGTTATGGGGGATTCTTGAGGATGGGTAGGGAGGTCAGCATGAAGCGCCTCAACCTTTATGCTGATGGCCCTTTTCCCGCCCTTTGCAAGTCGTTTCCAGCAGGTCTTGGCACTGTGTATAAAACCATTACAGTAAATGCATTGAGGTTGAGGATTTCTGGATTTCGACTACATGAACTTTAGGATGGTTAGAGGGGCCTGTAAATGTAGCTTTAAAGTGTAGAGTCAATGAATGGATCTCGTTAATCGCTTCCTTGATCTCTTATATGCAGCTGCCCACTCTTCTGTCCAATCATATACATTTTGAACCTCAGGGTAGAATCCCAACGCAGAAATGACTGCATTAATAGCATCATACAGGGTGATACAATTCATAGTGACTAAGGGCTGTGCTTAGGCATAAAAGTGGCTGGCATACTTCATGGGGCTTTCTCCTTTATTCAGTTAGATACACATAAACGCCTGTTTTTGGTTGGCAAAGGTTTGATTGTTTGTGAACTCATGGATTAAGGAGGGGCAGACGTTTTACCAGGTGATTTACTCCTTCAATTGGGGGTCATGATCTTCCAGGCGGTGCTATCTAAGCAGGAGTGGATATGCTTTACTTTCTGCTGATTGGTGGCCTGAACTATGAAGCTCTCATATGCATACAGGAAAGATGAGATTTTCTCCTGGATGGGGTGAACCTTTCTTTAAAACTAATTTTAAGTTTAGTTAAAAGCGGAGTGGAGAAGGTGTTAAAACAAGGGCTGGGTGCTGGCTCCTAGATCTCAGTCTTCGCATATTTGTGGGGGCCTTGATGGTCTAGCCATCATCATAGGCCCCCAAGGTCCTCTTGTAAATCAACCCAGTTTTGGTAAGGGATGAAACGGAAGCCTTATTTGCGATTTTCTCACTTAAAGATTTTGTGTCAGCTCCCTTAAAAAAGCTGGCTCTTTAGGGTGATCAAACGGGCTCCAAATCCTTGACAAGTTTGTTAAAGAGCTGAGAGATTCGAGTATCATTAAGTTTGGTGAAGGCTTAGGTTGCCCATTTCGTCTGACAGGGCATTAATGAAGACCCTAGGGTTGAGGAGACCACATCTTCTTGGAGTTTGCATCACTGAGCTAAATTATGAATCTGATTGCATAGGGCAGCCAAGGATGTCATCTAATCCTTCTGCCATGGGTCCTCAGGGCCAGCAGGGGTGGGAGCTGAGGGGCCTGTGGGCCTGGGAGTCCACGAGGACCCTCTAGCCCTTCAGTTCCTACATGCCCTTCGGGACCTTCAATCCTGGAGGATTAATCGTGAGAGGACAGCTCCTGATAGTGCTATTGTAGGGTTCATAACAGATCCTTGACCTGAAGGAGGCGCTGATCCCAATTTGCCTCGAGGAGTTGGATTTTCTGATGCAGCTTGTCTTAAAATAGCCAGAAATCCTATTATCTAACACCAGAAATTTGTTCCTGGACTTTGTTGATCAACCTTCAGTTATCAATAATGGCCTCATGGTTGTTGTGAACAAAGGAGGAGGCTGCATTATAAATATCATTATAATGAGTGTTCATGGCCTAGGTGAGCCCCAGTTGTCAGGTGACCTCCTGATGGTCCAACCCAAATTGTTAGAGTAGGTGATGGATATCTGAGTTCACTGAATAAGCGAAGTAGTGTTTGGGATCCAATGTGAGTTATGCTGCTGGCAGTTGGGCTGAGTCATAGAGGTCCCACATGGTAGAGGGAACTGAAGAGGCATGGTAACGACGTAGCTGGCACCTACATATTAGATGCCATTTATAAATTGTTGAACAGCCTCATTAAGGTTCTTGTACTTGAAGTTGTTACTGATTTCCTTTAATAGAAGCAGGCAGAACTGGAATTCAGCCTGGAATTCTAACCTTTCAGGTTGAGTGGCCAGTATTTCATATTGCAAGGTACTAACCATTGAATAACTTCTCAACTAACAAGTGGCTTGTTCTTCAAAGCTGCTAGCTTTTTTATTGTGATAGACATTTTCACTTGGGATAGCTTTAAGCTGTTCTTTAATGAGCATCACGTTTGTTGGAGTAACTGTTTTTAGACTGTCACTGAGGTCCAAAGGTGGCTCAAAGCTGAAAATTGGCAAAAAGGTCAAGAGGTAGATGGAAAATGGCTTAAGTACTAAATATATTATCAGGTTAAGATGTATCAATATCTATAGAGTGAGTGGTGTCACGGTGCCTCAAGGTATGTCATAGCCCCATCCATTCAGGATCTTTCTTGGTCTTCCAGGCTGACCGCCTTGTGGGCATCCTCTATGTATTCTGCCGCCCATCTGACTAAATTGGTGGAAAGGCCGCCCTCGTAACTCAGCTATTGGGTATGATAGGCTTGAAGTTGTTTCTTTTTAGGTAAGTTTAAAAGTTGACTCGTTACAGCTCATTTTGGAAGTCAGGAATTTGATTGGTTCATTATCTTGTTACTGACACTCATACTGACCATTATACATATTAAAAAATGTTTAAGACCATACCGATTTTATTTTTGCTAAAGCTACTGCTTCATTATATAGTTGTACCATCAAGAAGCATGGTCCCTAACATAATCATCTCAGATAATGGTCAGCTTTTTGATCATCACTGGTTTAAAAATTAACTGAATTTATGGGGTACACTAAAGTGTTTACCACACCTATTATCCTGCAAACTAATGGGATAGTAGAGTAAGTTGTTGCTACTTTGGTTTCAACCCTTTGAAATATGACCTTGACTGACCATATACATTGGCTGAAATATTCATGGTGCACTTCTAGATTACAAAACTAGCCACCATAGAATTAATTAGGTGCCCCTCTTCCAAGCTTTGTTTAAAAGAAATCCTCAATTGCCCTATCAGGTGAAATTTTTGCCAGACCATGCCCCAGTAAAGTCTTAGAAGTTACTATGAAAGTTATTACTAATTAAATTATATGATTAACGTCTCTGCCATCAGATAATTTTCCTGTTACCACCACTAGTGAGATTAATAATTTTGATGACAAACATTTCCCCCTTAAACTTTTCACCCACGTGACTTATTCCTCTTTTACCATTATCATCCAGGTGGAAGAGACAACAAACTAGCATTACATTAGCCATGACCCTACAAGGGCATCTATAAAAGGGTAAATGAACATTCTACTGTCATGGTTACCAAGGAAAAGTAGTGAGTTGGTACATAGTTTGTATCTATAACTCTTTACCATTGCGTTAAGATCTAGAAGGGAAGTTGATGAATTTTAGCTCAATTTTTTTAAAAATTTGGTTGCCTCTGATGTCAGGCTTTATATCCAATCTAAAGGATCAACCAGCGTCTCTGTCACGACCAACCCAAAGTAAAAAAAGCAATTCCCTATACTTCAATAAGTTTTGTAGGATGTTAAAAATTAAGAACAAATTAGTGATTATTTTATGGATGCTTCTGGAATTTTCTAACAAATAATTGATACTTTATCCCGCATAAATTTCACTCCATTGGATAAAGTAATTTTAAATTTTTTTTATTTCAGGGAAGGCCGACCATGGGATGGACAATTCCAAATATGACTCAGAAGAGACAAAACTTAGTACCAGGGAAGGCACCCCAGAGAAGAGATGCTATCTCTTGTTGCCAGCGGGAACGCCACTTATGGGGAGGGGGAGGGAACGTGTGAAGGGGCCGTAGCCACAATTGAACATGTGTGGAGGAAGGGGTCTGATTTTATTGAACCAAACTGGGAACCAGGAGGAGACCAGCTGTCGGTGACGCGGTGGGAGTTATCCAAACATCCATGCTTAAAAGTGGTCCACCAAATGAGACCGGAATCTGTGACAGCTTCTGGGAGGGTGGGGGTGGAGCCTGCGATGGCATCTAAGACAATCGTGTGGATGGTCCACATGGCGATTGCAGCCACCAAAGCATGGAGGGAGGGTGGAAGGGGAGGAGGCCATTGATAGAGCAAACATATCTCTTGACAGATTGAAGGGATGCGTTTGATCCTGGCCCAGCAGACGTTGAACTTCGCGCCATATCACTTTGAAGATGGGGCACTTCTCCAGGCGGTGGAAAAGCGTTCCATACTGGCCACACACGACACAGGATGAGTGTAAAGCGTTAGAGCGCTCAGCTGTACAGTACACCTGCCTCAGGCAGCGCCACACATGGGAGCGGATTTGAGGCTGCAACAGGGGATGGTGAGCGTATTTTCAGATATTTTTTTGGGTCTCAATGGAGTATGGGATGTCCATCATGTCCAGGTAGTCCACCCTGGATAGGACATGGGGCCGTGTGGGGATCACGCCATCTTGGATGTGTAGCCCCTGTACCTCTTATGTGAACTGAGGAGAGGGGCGGCCTCTTTGGGTTGTATGTCCGCTAATACAAATTCTCCACTCAGCGCTCTGCATGGAGAAAAGGATTCATTTGTAGTGGGTTTTAGTACCGTGAGGACCTGTGGCCAATGGGTGTGATGTGAGGTACTTCATCAAGGAATGGGGGTTTGATGGGTTGTTGAGGCCCAAGGCTCAGGAGAAGTTGGAGTGGGCTGCGTGGGACCAGCGTTGGGAGGGGAGTGTAGGGGCAGTGATGGCTGCAATCCAGGTACCCAAGATCTTGGCCGCATGGGCTCTGAAGTCAAGCAGTCCCATGCCACCGTGATGATGAGGGCCAAACATGACCTCTAGTCATACTGGTGGAGGGCGGCCTGACCAAAGCCATCCTTGCAGCAGGGCATAAAAGGATTTGAAGAAGCTTGGGGAGAAGGGGATGGCGTGAGCTCCAAACCAGACTTTGGATAGGAGCATAGAGTTGGCAAGAACAACCCTGCCAGTGAGGGTAGTAGGGTGGGCTCTGAGAGAGGCGATTCGCTTCGTCACGTTGTCCAGTATATGGCACTCCATTACTGCTGACGCGTATCCACCTGCCTCCAACCACACGCCCAGATGGCGTACTGGTCCTATGGTAGGTCGTGGCACAAAGGGGAGCACCAGTGGAGCGGTGTATTTTGAGTTAGTAAGGCGTGGACGTGGGCGAGCAGATGGGCCGGGTTGGGAACTAATTGCTGGGGCCCAGCAGCTTTGATACCGACCAAGGAGGATGATTTCTTTTTTGGAAGCGTTCAGTGCCATGTTACTTACCTGGGAATACTCCTGGATGAGAGCTTCAAGCGCGCGTGCATCTTGATTATTAGACACCCCAACCACACAATCATCTGCGAATGCCATCATATTGACTGGGGCTTGGCCTGGCACATGGACCCCAGTGAGTTGGGCACTCACATTTCGCAGTAGTGGGTCAAGGATGAAGTTGTATAAGAGTGGGCTGATGTTATCCCCTTGTTGCAAGCCCCTTTGAGGGCGGACTACTTCCGTTAGGAAGCCAGGGCCACGTACTGCCATTGTTGCAGATTCTGTGAGCAGCATCACCCAGTTGATGAAGCGAGGGGGTAAGCGGAATTGATGGAGGCAGGCCCTGAGGTATTCCCAGTTTACTCTATCATAGGCCTTCTGTTGGTCCAAGAATATAATTGCCCCAGAGGCTGTGGACTGACATGCATTAGCCACAGAGTGCACGTTATACCAAATCAACCTTCTTGGTATGAAACCGAATTGATCTGGGGAGATGGTGGCAGATGCTACAGTCCCTAAACGTTTAGCCATTATTTTTGTTAAAATTTTAGTGTCTGTGTTAGTTAAAGAAATGGGGCGCCAGTTGGCTAAGTCCAGCTTATCCCCTTTCTTGAAGAGTGTGACGGTAAAGGCCTCATGTCCTCCTGGTAGGAGGCGCGTTTCCAATAGGCTTTGGTTAAGCGAGGCGAGCAGCAATGGGGATATATATTTGAAAACTTTTTGTAGAATTCATATGGAATGCCATCTGGGCCTGGGCATTTTTGGTTTGGTGCACTGCGAATGGCTGTCCATAATTCATTTGGAGTAATCAAATTCATTATTTCTGGGCATCAGAAAACGGTGCAGATGTGGGCTCAGTCGAGAAATTCTGCCACTTCAGCTGGCTGAATTGGATTAGATCGGTACAACTTGGAGTAATACTTTTATGTTTCAATTGCCACTTCAGCTGGTGTATCTTTAATGAAATCATCCGATCTTCACACCTGTGTGCAGGCCACGCTCTAGCGTGGTGCGAAAACTTTTTTAAAGAAATGTGCAGTGCACTTGTCACCTTTTGTGATGTTTTTGGACCTGTACTGAACACAAATCTGATATTTGTGTTGCCTTTCTAGTGCATTGAGGTGGGCAGCTGCCTCCGCCCACTTCTGGCCCATGCAGAGCTGTATCCTGTAGCTGGGATATTGGACTCTAGGTGTGCCAACTCTGCCAGCACACATGAAATGACAGCTGACTTGGCTCATGAGCGTCTGGAGGAGAGATGGCGAGAGTGGCGGATGGTATCATCTTTGAAAGTTGCCCATGTGGAAATGGGGTTCATGCAAAACGGTGTAACAAACTCTTTTGCCAAAGTTGCTGATTCCACCCAAGTGGAAAATCCTGGTGATGCGAGATCAGAGGGGCGGATTTTGCACCAATATGGGGCCTTAGCAGCTGTGACAGGTAGGTGGTAGGTTATTGAGACCTGTTGATGGTCAGAGAATTCCATTTTTGTTGTTTTAAAGTGGGATATGTGGGGTTGGAATTTCGCTGGCATAAGGATAAGGTCGATGTGGGTCATGGATCTTAATTGGCCATTGTGGACGTGGGGGCGCGTCATGTTCTTGAGCAGCGGGGCTTGCTGCAGCCGCACATCCATTAACCCAAGAGTGGCCTTTAGAATGCGAAGTTCAATGTGGCCCTGGGGGGCGTGGGAGGAGGAAGGCCACTGGTCCGTTGGAGTGTTTAGCCAGCAGTTCATATAGCTGACTATAAAAGGGTCTGGGAGTAGCGGGAGGGATTTAACTAATGATAAAAATTCCTGACGCTCTCATGCACCGTTTGGGGCATAGTTGTTGATGATAGCATGTACTATGTCAGCCCACAAGAAGGTGACAACGAGGACTCAGCCATTGAGGAAGGTTTCTGATGATAAAAATTTGAAAAAATTATTTTTCTGAATTAGCACCCCACAGTGCTCTGACCAAAAGGATAGGGATGTCAGGAGAATTGTTTTCCAAGCTTCCTCGGAACCTTGTGGACAGTGGGACTCCTGGATGGCCAGGATATCCACAGGTAGATTTGTTGTAAAAAACTCAGTTTCCTAGCCCAGGATGGGGAGGCCTTGAGTCCGGCGATATTCAACATCCCTAAAGTGAAGGTTTCCCCTTTTGCACCTTAGGTTCGAGGGGGTGGGCACCTGGGCCTAATAGCCTCCTCTAGATCCCCACGGGCCTTCACAGCAGCATGGGTGTTTGCAGCAACGCTATCAGTATTTTTGTTAATTTTTGCAGAAAGGTTTGTGTTGGCTTTTGCCTTCAATTTTTGTTTCCCCAACGTTGGACGAATTTTTTGTGGTGCGGATGAGTTCAGTGCACCATTGAGCGGGTCAAAAAAAATCTCAGTTGGGATGGGTCCCAAGTCAGTTTCAACTGGAGCTTGGGTGCAACAATTGGGTGAGATCGAGTCCCCATCAGATCCTCAAATTGAGTGGCCCAATCATCATGGGCTTCCCAATCTGATTGGTTGATGGATTCCTAAGTTGCTTCTGCTGCGAAGGTTTCAATGTCCTCCTGGCGTTGGGAGTGTAGGATAGCGGTGGTGGCTTTGGCCGCTTCCTTGGCTGCGGCTCTGTGGGCCTGCTTGGCCTTCTTCTGATCTTATGGGGAGATAGGCTTTACCAGTAAGTAGCAGCCTTGTGCTCCCCATGGGAAAGCCTCATTGGTGCTTGCGGTTGGTTCATAGTGCGCCTCTCCGCTGGCCATGGCTGCTGAGGGGTGCTCTTGGAATGTGAAGCCCTCCTTGGTGGGGCATGCATGCACCTTATGGCTGAACGCAACACAGTGGGTGCAGATGGGGGCGCGCTGTCCACGGTTACCCGGAAAGGGTGGGTGGTATGCCCTGCAATATCAATAAAAGTGGAGTGCAGGATCTGGGTTCGGTCCTTCATGATCTCCTCAGTTGGGGTCAGAACTGCGATGGCTTTGCCAGTGCACAGGTGTGGCATCAGTGTAAAGCGTTGCATTTTGAAAGATTGGATTTCGCCATAGATGGCGAGACCATCTTTTAGGTGTTGTTCCAAATTGTCATGTTTTACCATAGTAGGCAAAAAGTCAAACGTGAGGAAAATTTGGTTTGATTTTGTCCATCTGGTGCATATAGTTTCAATGACCCATTGCCCTTTGGGGAGGTTGACCACTATGCGCACTGCAGCAGCCTCATCTGCTGCCTCCTTGTTTTCAAAACCTAGGTCCAGCCAACCGCATGACATGGAGTGAGGTGTGACGTACACTGTGGTCAGGAAAATTGTGTGCACATCTTCACAAAATTTTTCCCATAAGGCCATTTGTTGGATGTCCAGAAACACCTGGACTCCAAATTCCACTGACAAAAGTGGCTGGGATTGTGGCGTGTTGATGTACTGGTTGCATCGTGCTTGCCATGCAAATATTTCCGGGGAAATAGTGACTGCCAGTTTTTTAAAAATTTTGTCTATTCCACCAGTTTCTCCAGGGCGTTTTCAAACATTGGAGGCCGCGGGCCTTCCACCTGCTCCTCTTACCTTACTTGCCCAACTGCTCCCTGACATGGGCGCAGACTAATCTTCTCTGTGAGATTTATCAAACTAGATTCAGACTTGAATTGAATAAGTTGCAAAAGTGATTGCAATAAGAAAGAAAAGTTTTCCCATTGGATAAAGTAATAATTCTTTCTTTGCAAATTTTTGGTTGCTGATATATATAGAAATTTCAAGTAACTTGATAATTAAGTAATTTTCCCTTAATTGTACTTCTAGTTTTATGTACAATAAACATAAAACCAGGGTCTTAGGTTTCCTGACCATTTTTTCTGATAAATTGGAGCTTATCCTTTTGTCCTGACACATGTCACAATATTTTTACAATTTTGGGTTAATTGCTCTTGGTTATGTTTATAGTAAGATATAGAATGAATAAGGTTAATAATCTCATGACTAAAATTTGGAATATATATAATAGCAGTTGTTATTTTGCCAGTAATCTTATTGGCAAAGGATTATGACTAAAAAATCTAATTGAGGCATATACTCCATCCTAACTTGGGCTATCCAATAAAGAACTTGGTGGGTTAGATATAAAACTGAATGTTCTGTTTGTTTTCTTTTCTTCCTATCTTAGATTAAGATTGATGTTAGTTTTATTTTCTTTTTAAAAAAGTTCAAAATGTGATCCTCTGTAGTTAGCACCATGATGTAGTGCATTGAAAATGCATAATGCTAAAACAGGGTAAGTCACACTTAGTTCTTTTTGATCTTCTTTGATTAACTAGACCTCTGTCTCCTGACGAGGTTTTATTTCACTATGTATTGTATGTAAGTGCAATGCAAATTCAATAACTTCAATATCTTTTATACTAAAACTCTACAACAGGAATGCCTACCAAGATCACAAATATAAAAAGTAATTTGAGGTAGGTCAACTTAAAATCTACACTCCCAGATTTTTTAACCATCACGGGTTTTGAACTTGTGTTGAACAAAACCTGCACTAGAGTGGAAGCATGAAATACCCTGCCAGGCTAACCACCCTTAAGATCTTAAATATACTTGGGCAATCTTAGGTATTTATTGATATAATGTAAAAGTATTTATAGGCAACCTCCTAGCCTCAGAGAAATGATTTTCATATTTTGGAATACAAATTTAAAAGGTGTAAATGGGTATAGCTATTACAATATTTAAAATAGGTATGAGACTTGATTTTTGGGGAATGACTCATAAAAGATTGATGAATGGCGCTTAACAATCCTAAAGCTAAAGGGTGTTTAAATTGTGGGTAGACAGAAACATGAATACTAATTAGTCAATTGCATTTAGCATATAAGATTAATAAAAAAGGTGAAAGTTAATATCTATAGTCAAGTTAATATTTAGACATCAGTTTTTTAATAATAATAAGTTTTGAATTTCATAGAATCTATAAACTCATAAGTGTAAATAAAAAGTATAATCTAAAATCAATATGCATCTTGTACTAAATCACTTACTTTTTTGCATTATGTTTAACCCATATTATACTATTAATGAACACTCTGTAGTTTTTTATTAGTCATTAGCAAAAAGAAAGAAACTTTATCTATGGAAAAATTATTAAAGAGTCAGTTTTTGATAAAAAATATTGATTAGTATAAGGAAATTTTAGTAGACTTTAACTGTGTAAGCATTGGAGATATTATCAATAAAATCTTATTCGTTTTAATTAGTAATGCAAATTATAGAAATTTATAAAGATACTCTTTTTCACTTAGTTGGTAAAAAACCAACACTTTAAATTTCAACGGCATATTATATGTATTTTTTTGTACTAGTGGTGCCCAACCCAAGGTATATTATATGTATTTTATTCATGTTTTAGTAAATAATAGAAAGTCAAAAGTCATATAAAGTTAGCTTATTGTGTTATAAAAGAATGTAAAATAAGTAGTGGAAGCTTCAAATTAATTTTATAAATAAAGAGCTTTATTTATCTTTTAGTGTGAAGTCTTTACTAAATGTTAAATCTTTTTTTAGTTAGACTGTTGAAATTAGTTTGACAAAGCTTTGGGTATCAACTAAATATACTTTATAAATGATTTTATGAATTGTAAAAGCATCAATAATACTATCAGTCCAAGTGACATTGGCTTTCATCACTTTTGAAAATATTCACTTCCTAAGATACAGATAGTTGATATAGAAGAAAATAATTTGAGAATTATCCTAGTAAAACTAATAAGCTCCCATTAGTTTCATCTTCTAAGTTGACTCAGAATTGGAATTTTTATGAAATGAAAAAAATCTAATCTACCTATAAAAAATTAATATAACTTCAATTTAACCCTTTTAATAAAACAAGATGATGGTGTTGCAATTAAATTGAAACTAATAAAAAATAGAAAGTCTAATATATTAGAAGCCCTACTAAACCTAAAGTAAAAGTTATAGTTTAGCTTCCATTTACTATTTTTTTACTTATCTTCATTTTTATTATAGTTTGATAATGAACGTAGTTAAATAGGCCAGATGACACCTTGTTTTAAAACAAAGGAGTATAATAACTAGTATAATCTTCTGACTAAGACTATTGTTGTTAAACCATTGCCATATGAGATCCTTTTTTTATTAAAGTGCATATAACCTGTGCAACCTTGATTTTCATATTTTATTTAACCAAGGTAAGCTGACCAAGGGATAGACAATACCAATATATGTAATGGTATAGGGGGAGGTGAAGTATAGCAAGCTTAGGCACTCCAGAGTAGATGAGCTCCCCTGTTGCCAGCTGGTACTGCCAGGTATAGGGGAATTAAATGCCTTAAACCACTGGGATATCCTAGTTATGGAGCAGGTGTGGAGGAAGATCCATATGTAGAAACCAGACTGGGAGCCATGATTCAAAAAGTTGTTGTTGCTTTGGCCTCATGTATCCATAAAGAGAGGCTTGAAGGTGTTCCAGTAGGTATAGGTGGAATCTGCTGATTGTCCCACGGATGGTGGGCACAGTTCCCTTGAAAGCATCCAGTGATATAGTGTGATTTGTCCATATTGCAATGGCGACTATCAGAGAGCATAGTTTGGTGGTATTTGGGATTTAAGTTGGAGTGTGAGGAGGCTTCAAAAGATAGACAGCTCCTGGTCATTTTGGGTCCTGAACAGACACGCAACTTCCCACCATATAGCTCTAGATGGGGGCATGTTTCTAGGCGGTGGCACAGGGTGCCATCCTCTCCACATATTGCGCACATTGCATGAAAGGATTTAAAGCGATCTTCTGTTTTGTAGGTTCTTCTGAGGAAAAGCCAGGTGTTAGCTCTTACCATTGGCTGTAGGAGTGGATGAAGCGTTAGCCTCCATATTGCCTTCTAGGTAGTGCAATCGTATGGGATGTCTATTGCATCTAGGTAGGTTTTGCAATGAATGGGGTCACAGCCTGTGTGTACCTCTGTGGGTGGTACTCTGGTTTCATTAGCGTGAAGTGAGCTATGGGCCTTCCCCTTCCCTGACTAGTGCCTGTGATAGTGATGGTCCACCCCATATGTCATTTGTTGGGGAGAAGGCGTTTAAAGTGAGGGGGAATTCCATGTGGTTTCACTGCGGTGGGGAAGTTTGCAAGGTATGTGAGCAGGCTAAACGGGTTGTGTGGTTAGTATAGTTTAGCGCCTGTGCAAAGTTGGCCCTCACCGCTCTAGACCAGTGCTGTTGTGGGAGGTATGAAACTAGGACTTCATTTATCTAGGTGCCCAATTTACGGTTGGAATGGACCTCAAAGTGTATTAGAACATGCCTCAGCTGGAGTGTGGGCCAAAGAATGTTTCCAGCCATACTGGTGGCAGGGATCCAGGCCACAACCATCCCTAGATAAGTGCGCAGATTGAGGATATGAATGTGGGCGAGAAAGAGATTGCATGCTCAGGGAATTACAGCATTGGGAGGATGAGTGAGTTGGCCACTGTTACTCGCCCCGTTAGTCCAGGGGATCTTCCCTTGAGGGAGGTGACGCAGTTTGATATCCACTGTAGAAAATTCTTCTCAATTGTCTAATTAGCATACCCCCTGATTCCAGCAATAACCCAAAGTGGCGGACAGAATTGGTTGTAGGAGGTGATGCAAAGGGTAGGATGAGTGGGTTGTTCCTTTGTTCAGGAATGTGAGGTTTGGTTGTTGTGGCCCAGTTGTTAGTTTAATTGCCTAGAAGAATAATGTCTGTTTTCCTTTTGTTGAGAGATGAGTTGCTCACAATGAAATATTCCTCTAGGGTGATTTCCAGCTGTTGGGCAACTATGTTGTTAGCTATACCTGTCACACGGTTATCTGCAAAGACTATTATCTTGAATGATGACTGGCCTTGTGCAGTTATGCCCATGAGGCATGAGTCAGCGATGTGGAGTGGATCAAAGCTGAATTTATATAGCAGTGTGCTGAGGGTTTCACCTTGTTTGAGCTGGCCGTTTCGTGTGATCTTGTTAGTTAGAAAGCCAAGGCCACATACAGCCATGGATGTGGATTCTGTGAAAAGATTGCCCAGTTTATGAACCTGGGTTGAACTTTGAAGGCGCTTAGGCATTCCTTCAGGTACGGCCAGCTAAAGCAGTCATATGCCTTCTCCTGGTCTAGGAATACCAGGGATCCAGTCGCTTTGGATTGACATATGTTGGCGATGGAGTGTATATTGGTCCAGAATTAATGCCATGATATGATCCCAAACTGACTAGGCGACAGGACTTTGAAGGCTATTGTGCCTAATCTGGTTGCTAAAATTTATGTGAGTAGTCTTGTATCATTGTTTTAGAGTGCAATTGGGTGCCAGTTGGCCAGGTCTAGTTTGTTGCCCTTTTTAAACAGGGTTTTGACATGGGGGTCCTGGCCACTAGGGAGAAGGCGTGTCTCCAGCAGGCACTGGTTCATTGATGCTAAGAGGATGGGGGAGATTTTCTTGAATTATTCTTTGTAAAATCCATAGGGTATCCCATAAGGCCCCAGGCAATTCCTACGAGGTGCACCATGAACTGTGTCACAGAGCTTCTCCTGTGTTATTAGGTTTAGCGTGTTATAGTCCATCAGTGCACTTTGTATTATAGCAGTATGTATAAGCTTTTTAAGTTTTGAGAGTCAGTTGGGGTGCCACAATATAGTTTGGTGTAGTAACGGTGTAATTCCGCCTTGACCTCTGTGGGTCAGTTGCCATGGTGCTGTCATCTTTGTAGACCTGCGTGCACGCGGGCTTGTTGCCGCAGGAGTGGAATTGGAAGAAGAAATACGTGATCAAGTTTTGCTTTTTTTATAACTTTGATTTTTGATAATTTGATTCTGTGCTGATGTTTAAAGATGAGGGCGTTTAGTAGCGGATATTTCCGTTCATTTGTGCCCCCATTTGGGGCTATAGCTGGACTTTGGGGTGTTGTTCTAAATTTGGTCAAGTTCCACCAATGTGCATCTGATTGTGGCTGTGTCGGTGGTGCATTTATGTAAGGTGAGATGGCAAGCTTTTCTATTAGTTCAGTGTTGAAATTTGCCCAAGTTTTGATGGGATTTAATGCAAATGAGGTTGCAAATTCAGGGTTTGTGGCTTCATGTTTGACCCAGTCAGATGTTTTGGGAATTTTTATGTTTTTCAGGTATGGCTTCCTCCAAGTTGACGCCTGTGTGGAAGCTTGGGTTGGCGAGAACTTCTTGAGTTGAGTCAGTGGTTGGAAAATGATATTTTTTGTTTCAAAGTTGGAGATGTTCATATGGTAGGTTTTTGGTGTGAGGATGTAGTCAATGCATCTCATTGAGATGAGTGTACCCTCACATACATTGGGGTGGGTCATGTGGGGAAGTAGTGGTGACCCAGGGGGGAGGTTGTTGTGTAGGCCAAGGGATGCCTTCAATGCATGGAACTCAGTGTGTCCTGGTGGGTATCCCCTGGGGTTAGGCCATTGGTCTGTGTCAGGTTATCCCAGCAGTTGAAGTTGCCCAACAGGATGGTATCTGGTGGGAGGGTGAGTGTTGGGATGATTTTGAGAAATTGTTTCAGCTTGGCTGCGGTGCATAGTGCATAGATACATGCTATCAAAATTGTGTCTCTTTTCTGTAATCATTTCTACTAGGATCTAGCCATGCAGTTATGAAGATGAGTTGGGGATTTTAAATTTTTTGTTATTATGGACAACCACCCCACAGTGGGATGTCCATACCAATAGGGATGGTGAGGCCTTGGCTGACCAGTATTCTATTCCACTGTAGACAATGAGTTTTTTGGATGGCCAAAATGTCTACTGGGGTTTTTATTGGAAGTGCATCTTTTTGTATTGGGAAGCTTGAGCCCTAGCTCTCGCATTGTTTAGTTTACCTATTGATACTGAGGTGCCCATGGTGCCTCAGGAGCAGTTGGAAGGGCCATCTGGCCTAAACCCACCGTTCATTGCCTTGAACTTTCTCTGTTTCATTGGGCCAGTCAATTCTGATTCATTGTCCAATTCCTTACCTTGTGTCAGTTTCACGTAGAAATTATAGTTTTTAGGGTCTGTGTTAAGTTTTTCAGAACATGGCTCTTTGTGGTTTCTGTGTGGTGCACTAATTGGATTCTGTGGTTTTGGGGTTTGAATTTGAAGAACTAGGTTAGTCATTTTCTCCCACATTAAAGCTGATTTTTTCTGCTAAGTTTTTTTGATTAAAATCACATGGTGATTCAGTCTAATTTTGAGAAATTTTGGCTTGAGCTTACTGCTCTGATTGGATGTCTCGTTATTTTCCACCATGGCCTCCTCAGCTTGGGCATTTTGTTCTGATTAGCTGGCTCGGTTGATTTCCTCTATGTCCTCCAGAATTTGACTGGGGTCAATGGAGAAGGCCTTAAGAAATGCATCCCTGGCTGCTGCCCATTTTCAGGCCTTCTGTACCTGTTTGCGTAGTTTGGGTGATGTGGGTTTATGAGGCTGTAGTGCCTATACTCTCCCAGAGGAAGGCGTGGTTGGCATCAATCATTATTTCAAGAGTTTCTTCATCTTCATCCATGGCATCATCACAGAAGTCTGGGGCCAAGATACCCTCCTTCACAATCATGCGTGTTCCTTGTGCCCCAATGTGGTGCAGTGGTTGCAGATAGGTGGTGCGTGTTCCAGTGTGATGTGGAAAAGCTTTGACACTACTCCATCTGGGAGGTGAAGCAACACTGTCCGTGAATTTTTTGTGAGATCTTCAGCCACGTCAGGGACTGGGTTGATCTTGGCAATTTACTTTCTTGTGCACAAGTTTGGAATCAGGTGAAATCACTGTAAGAATTGCTTAATTTATCTGTAACTCTGGAGTCCAATTCAGAGCTCCTCCTTGATTAGCTTGCGAGGAAGGTTAGTATAGAGTGAGTCAAAGGAGATTAACAAAGTGTTCACTTTGTTCCATATGGTGTGCATAGTATGCACAATACATTTGCTCTCAGGGAGGGAAATCTTGGTGCAAATTTTTGTAGTGGCATCTTCATCCTCTTCAGTTTTAAAGCCTATATCAATCCAGATTCAGTGGATGTTATGGATGGTAATGAACACCGCATGTGGGAAAAGAGAGGCCTGCGCCTCTCCCACTTTCTCCCACAGAGTTGAGGACTTGACTCCTAGGAAAAAACTCAGAGCTGGTGCTCTACCTTTGATAGGGGTTGGGCATATTGTAATTACATGTTTTGATTTTGCTTCGTGGTAAACTTCATAAAACTTGGTGGTGTCTAGGTTTGTGGTTTTTGGTGGCATTGGCTCTCGGTCCTCCTCCAGAGCGTTTCTTGCCCTTTGGTGCACCATTTTGTCCATCTCCTGATACAGCTTTCGCCCAGTTTAATTAAGATTTGTTATAATTGCTCATCTCACCTGTGTGATTATAAAAAAGCTATTTTGCTTTGAATCCCAGTAACTAATGTTATCATTACAGGAAAGAAAGAATAATACTACCTTGATTTATATATATATATGTATATATATATTATATAAGCCTAATATAATGCATAAGCTTTCAAAAAAATAGATATTGTTAAAAATGAAAACTCTTTCTAGATAAATCAAATTCTGAATGTATATTTTGGAAGAAGTTTAGCTTAAAGAACCTCAATTTTTGCCATTCTAATACAGTTTTGTGACCATTTTTAAGCTCACTAGTCTCATTTAAGGTTAATATAACTCTATTGGTCAAACTTTGGGTGAGTTGTTCCTATCAAATTTGGGAACTTTTACTAAGTCAAGCTAAGGTAAAAGTGGAGATTTCTGATTTAGCTTATTGACAGTCTTCAAGAAAAGACCTTGATATAAAACCAGGCAAAAGAGAAGTAATTAAATATCTTTATTAGATAGTATTAATTGATGCTCATCCATTAAGCCAGCTTCTGGTTTTTATACCTCTAGGGCATCTCCTGGCTATATTTTGAGCATTAAATTTCCATAGATATTTATTTTCCATCTCAGTTCAGCCCTTGAAATGGTACAACCATGACCTATTGCTAGGACTATTTTGACAAAATACTCTCACATTCAGAAAGGTTTCAGGGATAAAAAATTACAGCTTAAATGTGCAAAATTATCATAAAAGTAACCTTGATTGAGTTTCAACATACAGCTCATAAAATTAATTTCTGGAAAATTTGGCATTAATTTTAGGTAAATGATATACTCCTAATCAGAACATTGGCAGGCCTCTCTCAATAGCAATATGTACTCCCATTCAGCCAATTCATATTCAAGTGCTATCATGCCTATTACATGGATTTATATATAAATTTTGCCATATAGGGGGAAACTGATTGCAAAAATATGATGGCAATCTTATAATTCTATTTGTCCATGGGATTTTTAGAGATATCCTTAAGGATCATTCCCCAGATAATTTCATAAGATAAATGGTTGATGATGTACCCAATTAATTGAGATCAGTTGCTGAGGTTGTTGCATGTTTAATTGACATAAATTAAGCATAAATATTTGGACTAAGCTGTCAAAAAATAATTATTCTAGATAGATGTGAAGATATTCAGCCTAGACTGTAATTGAAGTATATAGACATGGCTGAGAACTAGGATAATTGGCCCAAGTTTAGAAAGTATAATTTACCTGAGTTAACAATTGTTAAAGGGTTTATTTTTGGTTGAACCACCAGATTCTGATAAGTATCTATTGGTACAGGATAAAAATTGCCACTTATTTTTAGTATAAAAATAGTTATAAGCTTAATTTAACTATGAAAGTATGATAAGTACTGTAAACTTTACTTTTTATATTAGCAAGTTACCACCTACAGCAATTGTTATTTGTATATAAAATTAAAATTTTTATTTGAGGTGAACCTGGGAACAATACCTCACCAATTAAGGGGAAGCAAAGAAATGGGAAAGGAGGATAAAACCCATAAAACCTCCATGCACAGCGTATGATAGGCCAGAAAATTTATGGACTGCTTTGATATTCTCTTATCATGGTTTGGGGCATTGGTTCACAACGCCAACACAGTCATAACGTCCCCACCCAAAGTTCATCTACTGGGATCAAACTTGGGGAGGTAGTGGTAAAGATTACATACTCTACCACTGGGGTATCCTTCCCTATTATTAGCATATGATAACCTACTAGATTTCTTTTAATAAGGGTTATTATCCAAGCGGGTAAAACTGCTTCCACCCCTAGTGCAGGTTTTGAGTTCCAAACCTGTAATGGCTATAAAACAATTTTTGGTGTGGTTTATTTATCCCAAGGTTGACCCACCTCATATAATTTAGATTTCTCCTAATAGTTTATCTAGTATGAGGTTAAAATTTAACTAAATTCAACACTAAATACTTCATTATAGGGAAGTAATTTTGGTTAGTTAAAGCCCAAAGTGTTATTGGCACAATTTGTTCTATTAATAAAGCTCAAAGCAATAATTCAGGAATACTTTGCCTGCATAATCGCATGACCAAGCACTTAGTATATATAATAGTCAACTATGAACTTTTTTATATTATGATCAAAAAGGCTTCACCTATGTCAGCTATTTCATATATAGGAATATCTTCATATATGCTATCAAAGTGCCCCATATTTTCATATGTAGATTAAGTCTTAGAAAATTAAAGTTATACTTATTTACATTCTCCTAGTAGTTACATCACCAAATTTTAAAATCCTTTCAATTTGTTGCTTAATATCTTAATAAGGTTAAAACTAGTTTATATAAACAACCAACTTAGAAAATTATATCAGCTTATTTAGGTATATGATTTAGTTTTACAAATTAGTTCTGTATTAGTTTTTAATAAGTAGAAAGCCTTCATAATCAATTTAGTTTACCAAAAAACACAAAACTAGTGTAAGATACCACAAAAAACTTTATTTAAAAATGTTTAAAGTTCTATTTATTTATATTATTTATTTCAATTGTCTATATGATATTCTTTATAAAGTATATTTAAGCATTATAAACCTTTTTTTAAATAAACTTAAATCCTAAAATAATTTTAGCCAGAAATTTTAATGGTAAATTTATTTTTAAAAATTGATAAAAGTCATGTAAATTTGATCAGTGAGAAGTCTAACAGCTAGGCAATATTAGCTTATTTCCATATGACATTTACTTGTAAGATTTTAAATATTGCAGTGCCGCTCTGATAGCTTCAAAATATAATTCGTTGGAGAGGCTCTTAAAAACAGCTCTTATTGCAGACATCAATCCATCAAGACCTTTAGGTTGTTTTAAGCTAACCATGGCAGAAACATACTGCCAATAGAAGATTCCCATTGCATTACAGTACTGAAGATTAGCAGGAAGCTGTAATCTCCTTTTTATATAATCTGCATTTTAAAAAGCTGATTTAAGACTATAAGTGCCTCCACCATTGTGTGGGCTGATGAAATATCCTGGTGGAAATACTTCTCACTAGTATGTACCACAATAAGATCCCTAGCAAAATCATTCTCTATTATTGTAGAGCGTCTTGGAAATCAAGCTTGTTAGGGCTCCAATTTTACTAACAATAGGTATGGACCATAGATACCTTCCATGAAATTATTTCCACTACAGATAAATCTGATTTAATAACTATAAGTAATATATTTGGTACTTACTTTAGATAAAGTCTTGTTTTGGCTGCCACAAAAAGTTAGTCATATCACAAAATATGATCTTTTTTCAAGATTGGGAATTTTGTGACTAAGCTCTAAAGTTCTAGATGAAAGCAAGAATCATTCTTCTAAAGTATTCTTTTTTGAGCTTCTCCTTGGCTTCTTAAAATCAATTGAGGGAAGTCATTAATTTTTTTTAGTACTAGATGGTGGAAGTCATTAATTTTCATTGTGAGTAGGTTATTATCTGGAAATAGATTTACTTTACTTTTTTAGATTTTATGCAATCAATAATAGGCTGAATATTAATGATTGTGCCTTTTATAAAAGAAATGTTTATTGTAGAGATTAACTTATTAATTGAAAAAGTGAATTTTTTGGAAAAGTTTGTGAAAGGCACTTTGCATCCTTTAAAAAGCTTTGAATCTCAATATAAAGCTTAATGATTTTAGAATCTTGTTCTGTCTATACATTTTTAACATTTTATAAGATTAAAGTCTATTAAAGATTAATAAGAATATAGGGTAAAAGTTACTATATTTATTATATATCTTTATCTAATATAAAAACTTGCCAAAATTAATTATACTTAGATATCACGCATATTTGAAAAAAATGATGTTTAGCATAAAAGTACTTAAGTATGAAAACTGAAATATAATGGACCATCTAGTACTAAAAAAACTGAAATATAATCCTTATTATATGAATACTTATTAAGGGTATTAAATAAATCTGGAGAATAGATAATTAGTTTTTTGGGTCATAAAGCTTTAATAAGTACAAAAATATATGGTAAGAGATATTTTATATTGTTACATATGACAACCATTATGGTGATATACACTAATATCTTGGCAATGTAAGCATATATACATTATAAAACTCTAATAAAAAAGATACAGTAATACATGTTTATTGTTTAAAAGCATAAAAGAATTATAAAAATACCACCTTTTTTAAAGTTGACAATATAATCAATGTTTAGAAATAAGACCCTGCTGAAAAAATTTCTTGTTAACTAAATAAGAGTTTAAAGTCTACAGCCCAAGACTTATAAAAGATAAAAATGAATAAAAAGTTTAGAAAATGAGTTATAAATTATAAACATAATATAGCAAACCCTACAAAAAAGATGCACAAACAATATATCAGTATGAAGTATATTATAGATATTAACCACAATCAGGGGTCACAACTTGAATTAAAGCTTATATATGCAAACCCATTGAAATTCAGATCAATTGATGTAGCCTATAAAATCTAAATTAAACCCAATGTGATATGACATGTCAGTAAATAATACAACTTTGTTAGGTGTTCTTACATATTAGAGCCTCATGTGGGGTGGTATAGCACTGGATTGCAAATACAGTGAACACTATGAAACAGTAACTAAACTATGAATTAAAGTGAGATATCAAACTTTAAATAGTAAAAAATAGAAATCAGCTTTTAACTGGATTAATATTATGTGATCAAGAATGAACAAACGCAAGAAACTGAAGTATAAACTTAACTAAACCTAACTTCGAAATAAAAGGAATTGATTAGCAGCAAAAATGGTAAAAATAAAAAGGAGAGCAACTTTAATCACCAGATAGTTCAATCAAGATTAACTAACAATAAAAACTAAAGGAGACCTTATCTAAATATAAGTCTGAATTTACTTAAATTGATATAGTAAAAAATAACAATTTATTCAGATAATCATATACCTTTGATATAAACTTTACTAGTCGTTGACAAAACAAGTTGCCTTTTGTCTTTTGTTGCATTTTACTAAGCTAGCAAGATTTCCTGTGTCTAGCTACAGTATCATTGTTGAGATACAAGGAAATAACTTAAGTCAACCATTATGTTAGCTCAAAAGGTTAAGTAACCTACCAACTACTTGGCTAAAACTGTTTAACCTACCGTTTTAAGGTAATTAGTTTATATTTTGGATTCTATACTAAATATATAATAGATAGATAACCACCAACCACACAACATAAATAAATTAAGGTTATCCATTCAAAGTGTTAATTTTAGTTTTAGTTTATATTTTATACTATAAATAGACAAATAGATAAATTTTCATCAACCATTCAGATAAAACCAATTGAACCATTGATTAAATTTAATTTTTAATTTTATCTATTTTTTAAATTTAAATTTAAATTTATTGTGGGGAAGGCCAACCATGGGACGGACACTTCTAAAATTGACTTGACTGAGACAACACTTAGTAACAGGGAAGGCACCCCAGAGAAGCGATGCTATCTCTTGTTGCCAGTGGGAACGCCACTTATGGGGAAGGGGAGGGAACGCGTGTAGGGGCCATAGCCACAATTGAACATGTGTGGAGGAAGGGGTCTGATTTGATGAACCAAACTGGGAACCAGGAGGATACCAGCTGTTGGCAGCATGGTGGGAGGTATCCAAACATCCATGCTTGAAAGTGGTCCACCAAATGAGACTGAATTTGTAGACAGCTTCTGATAGGGTGGGTGTGGAGCCTGCAATGGCATCCAAGGCAATCGTGTGGATGGTCCACATGGCGATTGCAACCACCAGAGCATGGAGGGAGGGTGGAATGGGGAGGCCACTGATAAAGCAAAAATATCTCTTGACAGACTGAAGGGATGTGTTTGATTCTGGCCCAGCAGACGCTGAACTTCGCGCCATATCACTTTAGAGGTAGGGCACTTCTCCGGGCGGTGGAACAGCGTTCCATACTGGCCACACATGACACAGGATGAGTGTAAAGCGTTAGAGCGCTCAGCTGTACGGTACACCCGCCTCAGGCAGCGCCACACGTGGGAGCAGATTTGAGGCTGCAACAGAGGATGGTGAGCATATTTCCAGATGGTTTTTTGGGTCTCAATGGAGTAAGGGATGTCCAGGTAGTCCACCCTGTATAGGACACGGGGCCATATGGGGATCACGCCATCATGGATGGGTAGCCCCTATACCTCTTGTGTGAACTGAGGAGAGGGGCGGCCTCTTTGGGTTGTATGTCCGCTAATACAAATTCTCCACTCAGCATTCCGCATGGAGAGTAGGATTCGTTTGTAGTGGGTTTTAGTACCGTGAGGACCTGTGGCTGATGGGTGTGAAGCCAGGTATTTCATCAGGGAGTGGGGGTTTGATGGATTGTTGAGGCCCAAGGCGCGGGAGAAGTTGAAGTGGGCCGCGTGGGACCAGTGTTGGGAGGGGAGTGTAGGGGCAGTGATGGCTGCAATCCAGGTACCCAAGATCTTGGCCGCATGTGCTCTGAAGTCAAGCAGGCCCATGCCACCATGCTGATGAGGGCCAAACATGACTTCTAACCATATTGGTGGAGGGCGGCCTGACCATAGCCATCCTTGCAGCAGGGCATGCGAGGATTTGAAGAAGCTTGGGGAGAAGGGGATGGCGTGGGCTCCAAACCAGACTTTGGAGAGGAGCATAGAGTTGGCCAAAACGACCCTACCAATAAGGGAAGTAGGGTGGGCTCTGAGGGAGGCGATGCGCTTCATCACGTTGTCTAGAATATGACTCTCCATTACTGCTGATGCATATCCGCCTTCCTCCACCCACACGCCCAGATGGCGGACTGGACCTATGGTAGGGCGTGACACAAAGGGGAGCACCAGTGGGGCGGTGTGGAGTGAGCTGGGAGGGCGAGCGCGTTTGTGAGCAGATGGGCTGGGCTGGGCACTGGTTGCAGGGGCCTAGCAGCTTTGATACCAACCAAGGAGGATGATTTCGGTTTTGAAGGCGTTCAGTTCAGCATTACTTACCTGGGAATACTCCTGGATGAGAGCTTCAAGTGCGCGTGCAGCTTTATTATTAGACACCCCCACCACACAGTCATCTGCAAATGACATCATCTTGACTGGGGCTTGGCCTGGCACATGGACCCCAGTGAGTTGGGCATTCGCGTTTTGAAGTAGTGGGTCAAGGCTGAAGTTGTATAAGAGTGGGCTAAGGGGGTCCCCTTGTCGCAAGCTCCTTTGAGGGCGGACTTCTTCCGTTAGGAAGCCAGGGCCACGCACTGCCATTGTTGCAGATTCCGTGAGCAGCATCACCCAGTTGATGAAGCGAGTAGGTAAGCGGAATTGATGGAGGCAGGCCCTGAGGTATTCCCAGTTTACTCTATCATAGGCCTTCTGTTGGTCCAAGAATGCCAGTGCCCCAGAGGCTTTGGACTGGCATGCGTTGGCCACCGAGTGCATGTTGTCCCAAATCAACCTTCTGGGTATGAACCCAAATTGTTCTGGGGAGATGGTGGCAGATGCTACAATCCCTAAACGGTTATTCATAATTTTTGTTAAGATTTTTGTATCCGTGTTAGTTAAAGAAATGGGGCGCCAGTTGGCTAAGTCTATCTTATCCCCTTTCTTGAAGAGTGTGACGGTAAAGGCCTCATGTCCTCCTGGTAGGAGGCGCATTTCCAAAAGGCTCTGGTTAAGTGAGGCTAACAGTAGTGGGGATATATATTTGTGGTACTTTTTATAGAATTCATATGGAATGCCATCCAGGCCTGGGCATTTTAGGTTTGGTGCACTGCATATGGCTGTCCATAATATATTCAGAGTAATCAAATTCATTATTTCTGGGTATTGGGAAATGGTGCAGATGTGGGCTCAGTCGAGAAATTCCGCCACTTCGGCCAGCTGAATTGGATCAGATTGGTACAACTTGGAGTAATACTTCTGTGTTTTTATTGCCACTTCAGCTGGCGTATCTGCATTAGAATCATCTGATCTTCGCACCTGTGTGCAGGCCATACTCTGGCGTGGTGCAAATTTTTTTCTAAAAAATTATGCGGTGCACTTGTCACCTTTTGTGATGCGTTTGGCCCTGTACTAAACACAACCAAATGTTTGTGATGCCTTTCGAGTGCATTGAGGTGGGCGGCTGCCTCTGCCCACTTCTGGCCCCATGCAGGGCTGTATCCTGTAGCTGTGGTGTTGGACTCCAGGTGTGCCAACTCTGCCAAAGAGCGCAAAATGACAGCCAACGTGGCTCATGAGCGTCTGGAGGAGAGGTGGCGAGATTGGCGGATGGTATCTTCTTTGAAAGTTGCCCATGTGGAAATGGGGTCCACGCAAAATGGTGCAACAAACTCTTTTGCCAAAGTTGCTGATTCCACCCACATGGAAAATCCTGGTGACGCGAGCTCAGGGGGGCGGATTTTGCACCAATGTGGGGCCTTAGCAGCTTTGACAGGTAGGTGGTAGGTTATCAAGACCAGTTGATAGTTGGAGAATTCCATTTTTGTTGTTTTAAAGTGGGATATGTGGGTTTGGAATTTCACCGGTGTAAGGATAAGGTTGATGCGGGACATGGACCTTAATTGGCTGTTGTGGACGTGGGGGCGCGTCATGTTCTTGAGCAGCAGGGCTTGCCACGGCAGCACATCCATTAACCCAAGGGTGGCCTTTAGAATGCGAAGTTCAACATGGCCCTGGGGGGCGTGGGAGGAGGAAGGCCACCGGTCTGTTGGAGTGTTTAGCCAACAGTTCATGTCACCAACTATGAAAGGGTCTTAGGGTAGCGGGAGGGATTTGACCAATGAGAAAAATTCCCAACGCTCTTGTGCACCGTTTGGGGCATAGATGTTGATGATAGCGTGTACTACGTCAGCCCACAAAAAGGTGACAATGAGGACTTGGCCATTGAGGAAGGTTTTCAATAATAAAAATTTAAAAAAATTATTTTTCTGAATTAGCACTCCACAGTGCTTCGACCAAAAGGATAGGGATGGGAGGAGCATTGTTTTCCAAGCCTCCTTGGAACCTCGCGGACAGTGAGACTCCTGGATGGCCAGGATATCCACGGGTAAATTTTGTTGTAAAAAACTCATTTTCCTAGCCCAGGATGGGGAGGCCTTGATTCTGGCAATATTCAATGTCCCTAAAGTGAAGGTTTCACCTTTTGCACCTTAGGTGCGAGGGGGTGGGCACCTGGGCCTACTAGCCTCCTCTAGATCCCCACGGGCCTTCACAGCAGCATGGGTGTTTGCAGCAACGCTATTGGTATTTTTGTAAATTTTTACAGAAAGGTGTATTGGCTTTTGCCTTCACTTTTGTTTCCCCAATGTTGGATGAATTTTTTGCAGTGTGGATGAGTTCAGTGCACCATTGAGCAGGGCAAAAAAAATTTTCAGGTAGGTTGAAGGCCAAGTTGGTTTCAATTGGGGCTTGGTTGCAAAGGTCAGGTGAGATCGAGTCACCCATCGGATCCTCAGATTGGGTGGCCCAATTGTTATGGGCTTCCCAATCTGATTAGTAGGTGGATTTCCAATTTGCTTCCTCCGCGAAGGTTTCAATGTCCTCCTGGCGTTGGGAGTGTGGGATAGCGGTGGTGACTTTGGCCGCTTCCTTGGCTGCGGCCCTGTGGGCCTGCTTGGCCTTCTTCTGCTCTTATGGGGAGATAGGCTTTACCAGTAGGTAGCAGCCTTGTGCTCCCCAGGGGAAAGCCTCTTTGGTGCTTACAGTTGGTTCATAGTGCGCCTCTCCGCTGGCCATGGCCGCTGAGGGGTGCTCTTGGAATGTGAAGCCCTCCTTGGTGGGGCATGCATGCACCTTATGGCTGAACGCATCACAGTGGGTGCAGATGGGGGGCGCGCTGTCCACGGTTACCCGGAAAGGGTGGGTGGTATGCCCTGCAATATCAATAAAAGTGGAGTGCAGGATCTGGGTTCGGTCCTTCATGATCTCCTCAGTTGGGGTCAGAACTGCGATGGCTTTGCCAGTGCACAGGTGTGGCATCAGCGTAAAGCGTTGCATTTTGAAAAATTAATTTCACCATAGATGGCGAGACCATCTTTTAGGTGTTGCTCCAAAATGTCACGTTTTACCATAGTAGGCAAGAAGTTGAACATGAGGAAAATTTTGTTGGATTTTGTCCATCTAGTGCATTTTGTTTCGATGACCCATTGCCCTTTGGGGAGGTTGATCACTACACACACCGCAGCAGCCTCGTCTGCTGCCTCCTTGTTTTCAAAACCTAGGTCCAGCCAACCACGTGACATGGAATGAGGTGCAACATATTCGCAGTCAGGAAAAAAGTGTGCACATCCCCACAAAATTTTTCCCATAAAGTTTTTTGTTTGATGTCCAGAAACACGCGTACTCCATATTCCACTGATGAAAGTGGCTGGGAGTGCGGCGTATTGATGTACTGGTTGCATTGTGCTTGCCAAGCGTATATTTCTGGGGAAATAGTGACTGCCAGTTTTTTGAAATTTTTTTCTATTCTGCCAGTTTCTCCAGGGCGTTTTTGAATGTTTGAGGCCGTGGGCCTCCCACCTGCTCCTCTTACCTTACTTGCCCAACTGCTCCCTGACATGAACGCAGACTAATCTCCTCTATGAGATTATTAAACTATATTCAGACTTGAACTGAATAGGTTGCAAAAGTGTTTGCAACGAGAGAAAAGTTCCCATTGATTCAAATTGAAAGTGATTATTTTAGATTTTATGAATAAAAATATATATTTTAAAACCATCAACCACTTGGCTAAAACTGTTTGAACCTAATGATTCTGATTGATTAGTTTGAATTTTAAATATAAATATATAATAGATAGATAACCACTAACCACACAACAAAAATAAATTATACCTTTTGATTCAGTATTTATTTTTATTTTTAGTTTTTATTTTATCTTATAAATAGATATATATAGACAAACACCGTCCACTCAGATAAAACCAATTAACCCATTGATTTAAAGTAAAGCTATCTTTTTAGATTTTAAATTATAGTATATAAATCTAGCTGTACATGGCCACACATTGCTGTGGATCAGTCTAGTTTAATGGAAAAGAAAGAAAAGAGAAAGCATACGTTTCTAATAGCAAAATTTACCCAGCATTGCTCAGGTTTATTTATAAACTAACATTGCAGCCTATAAGCTGTGCCAGTGCTACTCTTGAGTCACTTAGACTAACAGCTTCGCTGTTGCCCTCATTGCTGGTGAGCTGATTATCCTAAATTACTTAATCTATTTAAACCTCACAGACTTTTATTTAGTTTCAGGTGAGCAATTTGGTGAATTATAAGATAATATTTGCCGATTCTCACCCACTTGCCCAAATAGATTGAACTATCAGACTTAAGGTTTCAGATGTCAGTCATTTAGTATGTTAGTATGTTAGTGAATGTGTTTCAAGTAGATTGGTAGATAGCAATCAATAAGTTCAAGAAAGTACTAAACCTATCAAATATTCCAATATTCAACCATTTAGCCTAAATTAATTAGGCCAGTCAGATTTCAACCATCAATAGCTTACCTGAAACTTTTGTGCCCATTTAATCAACCAAAAAATGAACCACCACTCATTAAAAACCAATTTATTGAACTTAAAACAGCCAATACTACCAACTAAATATCAAAGCATATGAAACTATCAAGTTAAATGAATCTATACTTTGCGAAATTGCTGTATAATTACCATTAGAAACATACGTTTTGATTTTTATATAGAACTGTTACTAAAATTTAAGTGTGGTTTTATTAAAAAAGTATATTACTTTTCAAAAGATTAATAAAGTAATGTGCAAAGTTTAATAATTTTTGGTTATTTGCTCATGAAATAATGCATCCTAGATATAAACAAATAATCAGAATGATACTTCAAAAAGTTTAATTAATCCTAGTTGATACCCAGTTAATAAAGATTTGTTTGTGGGTTGAAAGTTTATCAGAAGATCCTAATCAATTCTTCTTTATATTGATAGATGGCTATTGATGAAATTGAGATTCAAATTATATTAATTCAATATAAAATTACCAACCACTAAGCCAAAACCAATTAAACATATCTGTCAGATAATTGCCCTACCAGCTTCAAGAAAAGATTGTTTTGGGTTAAAATAGGCCAAAAGGGGGAAATGTTGGACATTTGCAAGTTTTTAAGTGTGATAAAAGCATTTTAAGTAACAATAACAATATATCAGCCAAAAGACCTTGGTCTATTCTTGGTGGAACCCCAATAATTGAGGAAACGCTTTTACAAATACTATATAGGCAAATAGCATGAAGTCAGGTAGTAGAATAGCCCCAACCGCACGTGGAAAACCAGGGGAGTCCATTGGACGTTCTTTCCTGGGACACATTTAGTTAAAAAATTACCTAAGCGTGGACCACCCCTTTTATAGGCTTGGTGGGGGTCCTACAAGATGCAATTATTTTCTATAAGAATTTGGCTGAAATAAATTAAATTGTTACTTAACAGGTTTTTCTAGTCTCAACGTAACTCTCCATCAGTCATTCAGCTAAAGTGAAGTGAGTTTTAAGAGCTCCATTAGGTTAATTTACATATTACTTAATTTGGACCATACTGAGCTATTCTAAACTTACCATTGAACTCCCTTCAACCCTTGAACCAAGGTTAAATACTGAGCGGTAAGATATCAAGAGGGTTCACTACTTAACTCTCTCACCCAAAACTAGTAAAAAACTTTAAAAATAGAAAAATAGTAAACGTTTTAGAAGCGTTTTCATTTTGTAAAATTCACACTTTTTCATAAACTTTTAATATTATTGTATTGTCATCAGAGATACATTCTGTACCAGATTTAAAACTTTAGCTATCCTAGAAGGTAAGCTTGAAACTTTCAAATCAACCAAATATCAAAATGCTCAACCGTAATTATGCCTATCAGACTATTACAAGTCTGGTTGTCTAGTTAGAGTGTATCAATTAACAATATGGGTAAAAGCAAGAAGGAAATCAGCAAAAATACCCTGGCCAATTCTCGGTGTAATCCATTAAATTGAGGCAATAACTAAAATATAACACTTGGTAAAACCCTTTGAGTTTGGGAGGTCAAATTGCAATAAATTATTGGCCAAATCTGGGAAGACCATTGGAGGCTCCTCCCCAGTCTACAGCTAACTTGATACAGCTTACACCGCTTGAGATTAGCTCCTTTTATAGTGTTGTAGGGGCTCCAAAAAAGTGCAGAAATTTTCCATCAAATGATTGGGTAAATTTATCAAGACCCTACCTTACAGATCTAAACTTCCTATCATTGTTCTCTATCAGACATTTCCTGAAGCAAGGCGAGTTTCAAGTGAGAAAATAGGTCCTTGCCCAATTTTCCTAAATTGAAATTTACCAAGCAATCCAAACTTTGAGCCTATAGACTTTATATATTATTATCAACTTATTAAGAGGGTTTATTTCATTACCTTGCCAAATCCACTAATAAAAAATATAAAACCCAAAGGTTTTAGTATTTATTAGTTTTTGTTAGTTTGTTTTATAAGTTGTCAGCTTTTAAAAAGTCTGATGTTGTATAGAGAGTGATTTGTGTTTGTTTTAAGTGAAATTGGTTAAAAGACCCTGCCCAATTCTCAGTGGAACCATCCAAATTAAGCAAAAAATTTAATCTAGTAAAACTTGGCTGATTAGTATAAGTTTATGTAGTCAGAATATTCTAACTAATTGGTGGAATCAAGGGAGCTCTTATGAGGCCCCTCCCCACCTTATCACATCTAGTTCAGAACCAACACCTAAGCGGGGACCACCCTCTTTTATAAGCGTGGCAGAGGTCCCCAAAGGTGAAATAATTTTAGCTAACTGGGGATTGGCTGAAATTAATTAAATTGTTAACCCATGGGTATATCTGGTCAAAAATCAACTCCTCATCTGTCATTAATACAGTGAAGTGAGTTTTGTGAGCTGCAATAGGCTAAATTTCTAAGTATCCTTATTCAAATAGTAACAAGCCATTCTGAATTTATCATTAATGTTTTTAACCCTTGATACAGTTTAAATACTGACTGGTAAGATATCAAGAGGGTTTGTTTTTATCCCACATGGAAGCAAATAAATTATATAAACCTCACCTTTCTAATTTAAAATTTTATTATTTTATTTCTATTGTTTCAGTGGTCCATTCCCCCATTTTTTGGAATACAGGACTAATTAGCACCAACGATCCAAAAACTCCTGAAATTCAACAAGTGTTGCTCGCTACAGGGGATCTTGTATACCACCAAAATTCCAGTTTAAGATAACAATTTTTCCAGAACCATGGCTATATGCTTTAGAGCAACAACTATCCAGTGCTTTGTCTCGCCTCAAAAGACTTGAGCAGAACCTATTACAGGGCCCTTATGGGGACTCCCTGTAAGTCCTGGGGAACGTCCCAGGATGTCGATTGGGCAATCTTCCCATTTATGAGTAAAAAGGGTTTGAAGAGAGTGGCTGTACCCCTCGTTACCCAAGGCGACCTTGACCAAGTGGTAGATGGGCGCTGGGTGATAGCTCTCCCTTTTCAGATTCCTCCTCGGTACCCATGCTCACCTCAGCCAAACTTGTCCACCAGATCAGGGAAATCTGCACCAAGATCACCAAATTGAAGTTGATTGGTCCAAAACAGATGGAAATCAAACCTGACGATTGAAAAACACATAGTCAAAAAGGGATAAAGATTAAATTTTCAGCCAGAATTGCTGATGGTTTTGATTTGGCCAGCAGCGCAATTGTCAAAGCCAACCTCCTCTCAAAATCGTCAGGGAAGATCCCTGAAGTGCATATAGCATCATCAGAAACCATTGACGACAGTTCAAAGCCACCGTCCAGAAATTAGGAGTTGTAGCTGATGTAACTCTTTTGAACAAATGAATCACTCAGTGACCAAGCACATGCAGGTTGGGCATCCTGAATCTGTTTCCAACCAATTGGGACTGCCCCTATATTGGATGGCTCTGGGGAATTCCTGTTTCTTGTCAGGCCAGATGCCATCATGCCAACTGATGGAAATGAAGTTAAGCCTCGGTTCAGGCGTTCAAGGTCAAACTAACATCAACTCAGCCTGCCGCTGAATCCTTTGATGTTGGTTCCCATTGAGTTTATCTGCCCCCTTCCCCAAAAAATTCTCCAGTTAGGTCAAACTTGAGGGACCTGATCCCTGCTTGAAACTTCTTCAATCAAACACTTTTTAATCAGTGGCATTGCACTGAGAAAATTGTTGGTAAATTTTCTTCGTTTTCCTTTCAAAAGATTTCTGCCTTGAAAACTATCAATTTTTACTTTATTGATATCCTTCTGGAAGTAGTCCCAATGGCATTTCCCTGCTGGCCTGTTGGTCCCTATACCGGGTGGGTTTTACCAGTTTTGATGATTGCTATGACTCCCACCATCATCAACTAGATTCAGCATGCCAGACACTTCTGGCAATTCAACCCTCTTAATTCAACTATCCGTTATCAATATACTGCGATCTTGTGGCTGTACATCCACCATTTCCAATCAAGGATCCGCTCCCTTACCTCCTCAGTTGTATTAAACCCACCTACCAGTAACCCTGTAGAAACTATGCAAGTGGTACAATCCCCTGCAGAGAGACCCCCAGTGTCTGGATTTTCCTCCATTTGGTTCGTTTTATGGGTTGCTATTCACAATTGACTTCTACCAACGATTTATTGTTTTCCAATTTGCAGTTCCATGCAACGTTGTGCATGTGATGATGCCTTTGGCATTCTGGCTTGCCTTTTTGGGTGCTATGCATCCCAACTGACAGGCTGGTCTAAACCTTTTCTGCCATTTTCATGACACTCCCCTGGTATACATAAACACCCTTTTAGGGTTATATTTACATTGGTTGAGGGAAATGTTGCTTCTTTCCTCTTTATGTATGAAGTTGCTATGGGTGAAGCAATGGATCACCTCAAAATATAGTACATCCTTCCCTGCTTGAGTCGTGGCACTCAATAGATAATGGTTCCACATGGTCACCCTCAGCACCTGAGTGGAGGTGAAGCAAGAACTCAATGAGAAAATTCAGCTCCCTACAAAGTTTAAACAGGAAAATAGGCCTTTATGTGCCTTAGTCTGTTCTTTATTGAATCAATGCCTATTTTGTCAAGCGCTTTTTTACAACAAAGCTCAACTCTTATTGCTTGTAAAAATGCTACCCCTAGACGATGTTTACAAATTATATTGCTGGCTTGGCGCCTCATCCCTCCTTGGCAATGCACCTCCCTTTGGTAATGGTTTTCATTTAAAAATGTATGAGATATCAAGGAAGCTTTATTAGAGATTGCTGACTTTATTGAACCTGACCCTATGCAAGGGTCTCTGGGCCAAGCAGCTACGCCGACTTTTTATCCTCTAATACAGCTGCTTCTCTCTGAAAACCTGCACCTATGGAGTTGACATCTCACACTGCTTCTTATTCCCATAATGATAACCAGACGATAATGGCTATGATGGGGCAATGCTCCCATTTATCTTCAGCTCCAGAAACCCAGTTGGTGAAAGAAGTCGTTTCTTTGCCTTGTCCATCTTTTCTCCAGGGCATCCTTCTCAAAGATTCATAAGCCTGCTTTTAAGTTTAAACCCCTTTCTCGGGTTGCCATTAAACCCCATTAAAAATAAGTTAAATGACCAGGACACTAATGCTAAACTGCCTATTTCACAAAAACTAAAAGCCACTGAATGATATAAAATTGGTGTAGATGAAGAATATCCTTCCACAAAGCTATCTTCCTCAACCTCTCAGCAGCTAACTCTAGTAAGAAACCTGTTACTATGAGGCAGCAAAAACTCACTTGCTTTAAAGGTTACAAATCAGCTGTGTAAATTTCAACGCCTCCCCCAAAAGCTAATAAGGGGGAATAGCCACCCCAGGACCTATCATGCCCTAAGGGAAGCCCTGAACCTACTTAACCCCCTATAGCCTCCCAAACATGCATTGATAATCCCTTTGATGAATCTTAAGGAGGTGGCAAAGGTAGATGTCACTATGTCTTAGCCCATAGGAAGTGGAGTTATCTGAAAGCTGAACCCTGGTAGAGTGATTGGGATCAAATCCCCCACTACACTTACTTCCGCCAAATGTTGAGGGGTTTGAGGTCATTGACACTGCTAGTGACGCTGAACAGTTATTGTCACCTTGATCTGCCAAACCAGTGTGTTCATACCTGCGGTCTATCCAGGAGAAATACTTTGAGACAGCCTAGTGACTTTCCTCTACTCTCCAACTAAAAAGTTCTCTCTCTTTACTCCAACTTGCTTGAAACTTATACTAAAGTGGAAGTTATAGTTAATGGAGTGCAGGTTAAGGCTATCCTTGACACTGGGTCCCCAGTAAATGTTGTGTCATCAAAACTCATTTAAAAGATTAAACCGGCCCCCAATCTTGACTACAGCTAATAATTTGGGACTGCAGGTCCCAACAACACCTGCACCATTGGGGCATAATCTTCTCTGCTCATCAGTTTTGAGAAGCTCAACTTTTCTGCTCCCACGGTGGCCCTAACTAACAATACCTATGATCTACTCATTGGTACCCAATATATGCTCAAATATGAAGGTTTTATTAACTTGAAGCAGTGTTATCTCACCCTGCTTAACTACTAGGCTCCCTAATTTTCAAAATGATGAGACTAATAATTAGGACTATGTTTTCACAGTTGAGTATCCCTCTTCAAATTTATCCCTGCATTATACCACTGTGAAACGACATACCAAAATGTTACCTAATCAGTAGATGCCCTCAAATTATCCACATCTACGCTTCTGAAGAAGTGACTATCAAGGCTAGTAAACAGAGGGTAATAGACATGAAGATTACCGAGAAAATCAACACAACTACCTTCTCACTTAATTACCATTAATAGAGTTAGTCCTTTGGAGCCCAAAATTTTCCAGGCATTGTAGATTTTGCTTATCAATGACCCATCAATCTTCTGTTAGAAAATCTCACCAAGAAGGATATGGTCGTAAAAAGCATCATGAGATTGGAAAAGGCATGCTGATTCCCCTTAAGGAAATAAAGCAGGTTCACTGTATTGAATCTATGGCAGATATGGGTTTACCCGCTGACCAGTCCATATGTTCCCTAACTTCCATTCATATTTCCTATAATCTAATCCCAGACGAGCTGGAAAAAGTCCACATTATGCTTGAGGCATACAGCGACATCTTCTCTACCTCTGAAACTAACTATTGGCACATGAAGGAATGGACTCATAACATTGAAGTTGGGGTGCTTGACCTATTTGCTCAAAACCCTACTGCAGATCAAAAGTTGAGGAGTAACAGATGCAGACAGAGCTCAAACAGCTGTTAGAAGCTTGTTTGTTAGTGCCTTCCCAAAGCCCCTGATCGTCCCCACTCTAATTTATAAAGAAGAAAAATGGATGTCATTGGATAGTTATGGCCTTCCATAAGCTGAACAACCTCACAAAAAATGGACAGCTACCCTGTCCCCCGCATTGATGACGCTCTGGCCCAGCTCTCTGAGTTTGAACCCTTCTCTTAAATGACTTGACTAGAGGGTATTGGCAGATTGATTCTTTTATCACAGGATCAGGAGAAGTGCGCCCTTATCTGCAGCGAGTATTTGTTCCACCCACTTCGCTACCTCAGGGGTTGTGTAATGCGCCTGCTACTTTTCAGCAGGCTATGGATCACATTCTCCAGGACCTTAAGCTGAGCTGTGTGATTGTCTACCTCGGTGACATCACAGTCTTCTCTAAAAATTCAACAGGCAGCTCGCTCACCTAAAGGAGGTGTTTAAAAGCTTATGGGCATCTAACATCAAGCTAAAGCCTTCCAAGTGTACTTCTAATTATTTGTGGCAAGCCAAAAAGGGGACGGACATTACTAAAATAGAAAGAAAGTATCATCATGACCTGAGCAGGATCAACTTTATCATAGAAAGTTTTTCCACCTCCAGAATGGGACTCATATTTTTCTGTTTACATTATGGGTAAAGTTTTCATGTTATCAGACCTACTAACTGCCAATAGCTTTTTTCAGCTGGCACCCCAATTGATGTGCAAATAGCAGGAATCGAGCCTGCAACCTTCAGGTTGGTAGCTGAACACACTAACAACTCACCTTCCACCCCCCTCCACGTGTACTTTATTCCAGAAGAAGCAAAATCTTCTTGGGCACGCCATCTCTCAATATGGGATAAAACTTCTAAAGGATAAGGTTTGTTAATTTCTTGGCGTCTAGGTCTGCTGTCACCAAGTTGGATTTGCACAGGGTATAGCCACTGAGCAACCCAATCGAATGATATGAGGATCACCAATTCTTATAATAAAGCTAAATAGAATATATATGGAGCTATTGCCCCTTATTTCTTCCTTTATTTTAGATATCTTGCAGACCGCTCTGCACTTTTCTTCCTCATAATTGACTATCTCCTCCATAATCTTCCTTCAGGCTCTTTATACCTCGATTCCCCAGCTGGATGCAACCTCAGCTTGGTATCTTCTTATTCTTCATCCTATTCAAGTTGCTCTTGTTTATATCAAATCTCATTGTGATTCCTCTCAATTCACTGAATGTTCCCATTTTACTTGATTTTAATTTGTGTATCTCCTTTTTATAAATCTCAAGACTCATCTTGATTCCCCTGTGATCCGCCAATATGTGTATCATATCATACAGTCATTTCAACTTCCTGACATTACCCCCCCTTTGACTGGACAATAGGCCTTTAATATTTGTACGCTCTAAGGAACTTAGCATGGACTCAGTTGCTAATCCGACCCCCCGCAGGTTTCTTGATTGTGTAGACATCCATACCAGTCTTCTCGATAATCTCAAATGGGCTGACCCAAATGTAAGAGAGCTTATTCTTTTGGCCAAATCCATGCTGGTCGTGGAATAATATATAATCCCCTTCAGCGAACAGCAGAAGTCTGCTCTGACGTCTCTGATTGGCCACCTGGTCATAAATTTTCTTAGCCAAACTGGTGGAGTAGGCTTCAGTTTGTAACTTGATCAATGTATCCGTGAGTTGCCTCAGATATTACTGAGGATTCACACCACCAGTGTCCTCTACACATGAATATAACAAGGCAGGTAGAGCCAGATGGCTTTATACAGCAGTTTAAAGGGACTCTTACCAGTGGCAGAATGGTACCTGATATTATAAGTGAACACAACGGTAGGTTGAAGAGCACTCTATTTCAAGGGCCAATACTTTACCAATTTCTGGAGTATGTTCACTAGGGTTCCTTTAACTCGCTCCACCATCCCGTTTATTTCTGGATAATAGGAGGTGGTCAAAACCCTGAGAATTGCCATCAACTCATTTAACTTTGGCAGGATATGCAAAGTAAAGTTGGTTCCGTTGTCCATCAGGATGAACTACAGACAGCCATGCCGCTGTATAACACATTCCATAATAAAATTGGCAGTGGTGACCGCGCCCAAGTCACTAATAGCCCTGGCCTCCACCCATCAGGTCAAATGATCAATGGTGACAATTATGTACTTGTATCAATTGGCACTAGTCATCAGAGGTCCCACTACATCAATGGAAACGGTGTGCCATGCAAACTGGGGCTTCACTAATTGATAGGTGGTTTTCTTACGGCAAAGGTTTTCAACTTGACATTGATGGCAACAGCTAGTAGTTTCCAGCACGTCATAATACACGCTTTCCAAGAAGTATTGGGGTCATAAAAACTCCAGCATCTTTTGCAAACCACCATGGCCTACAGCACGATGAGCATCCATAATTATTAAGGGTCTATTTGAAGGCTTGGGAAAATTCAGCGTCAAGTCTCCAATCCACTTGTATAGTTCTCCCCCTCACACGAAGGTACCCTCCCTGAGTCCGTCTAACCTTGATCACTTGCGGCGGCTCATCCTGGTATTTGTTCACCATCATTTTCTCATACATTATATCAGCCAGATCCACTGTGATAGTGACCATGGGCAATCTAGACAGACAATCTGCATTTTGATGTTTTGCCCCAGGTCGATGTAAGATCTCAAAATTGTAAGCTTGCAGCTTCAGAGCCCAACATGCGAGCTGTCCTTCTGGTTTACGCAGATTCTGTAGCCAGCGCAAGGAAGTGTGATCCATCAATACTTGAAGTCTTACCCCATGAAAATATACCCAAAATTGTTTATAAGCGTAGATCACAGCTAAACACTCCTTCTTGGTTACAGTGTAATTCCGCTTATGACAATTCAAGCTCTGACTACAGAAGGCGACAGGATGTTCCACTCCGTCATCATCCTTCTGGGATAATACTGCTCCAATAGCAGCTAAGGATGCGTCCATTTGCACTATGAACGGCTTATTGAAATTTAGGTATTGCAATATGGGTGCGCTTGCTAACGCGGTATGCAATACATCAAAAGCGTTTTGGCATCATTCCATCAATTTGAAAGGAGCGTTTTTTCTTTAATAGCTTGAAAAGTGATGCCCCAATACAACTGAATTTTGGAATGAACTGTTGATAATACCCAACCATTCCTAGAAACACCTAAATGTCTTGCTTAATTTCTGACTGAGTCATCTTGCCTATTGCTTCCACTTTAGCTAGCTGCGGTTTAAGCCCATTTTGAATCCACAACTAAACCGAAATATTCCAATTGCTCTTTACAAAAATGGCACTTCTGGGGCTTAATTATAATATTAACTGCAGCAAGGCGCTGAAACACTTTCTCCAAGTGGGCTAGATGCTCTGTGAACGTTTGCAAAAACACATTGATGTTATTAAGGTAAACTAAGACGCAGGACAGCTTTAAATCACCTAGAATCGTATCCATGGCACGCTGGAATGTAGCAGGAGAGTTACACAATCCTTGCAGCATGCGCGTTGGCTGGAACTACCCACTTGAGGTGATGATCGCACATTTCTCCCATTCCATTGGTGGCAATTCGATCTGCCAGTAACCCAAGATCAGATCCATGGTGGAAAAAAATTTTGCCCCACCCAATCAATCTAACACGTTATTAATCCGTGGAAGAGGGTAAAAATCCTACTTCATGACATTATTGAGCTTATGATAGTCAATAACCACCTGATTCATGTCATCCTTCTTCTTTACAATGAGCACAGGTGACGCCCACGGACTTTTTGATGGTTCTAGAATCCCCTGCTCAATAAGCTTATCCACTTCATCGGAGACAACCTCCTCTGCTGCTCTAGAACATCTAATAAGATGCAAACAAATGGGAGGGTGATCCCTCATTTTAATCTGATGTACCACTCCTTGAGCGCACCTAAGTCATGATTGTTATTGACAAAAATGTCCTGATACTTTTCAAATAAGGCCATAGCCTTATCTTGCTGATCCGCCGATAGTCCTGTGAGAGCTTCTTGCAGAACTACAGACATTACGCTGAATGAGGCGCAAGCTGGTAGTCCAAGATCTTCCCATTAGCCAAAGTCATGAATTTGGCGAACTTCTCCAATAGGGACAAAGTGTAGGTAAGCCACCACTTGGTGCCGCCTAATCATTAATGTTTCCTTCTGTAGGTTTGCGAGCAACACCTTAACCTCCCCATTCCCAGGAAACAATATCCCCGGAGCCACATGTGGTTCTAGCCATAAGTGTTGATGAGGTGCCAGGATTTCTCCATAAAGTCCCTTAGGAACTTCGATTTTAAGCCCAGTCCCTATTTTACCCTGGTGTCCAGACGGTAAGTTTAAAGGGCGTGTTTAAAGCGGGATTCCTTTATACTCATATATCTGGTTGGGGAGGATCTTAGTCCTGCTTTAGTTACTGATAGCAAACAGGGATCACTCCATCATTGTATGTGAGATTAATCTGACTAGAGTGGACTGGATCCGTTTGGATCCCCCTAGAGGAAAAATATTCTGGAATTCGTTGGCCAAATATAGTAAGGGTTTCTTCCGCCATATATATCACAACGCCAAATTTCCTCATGAAAGCCGCGCTGATTAACATATCATAGTGGCTATTTGGTAAGACCACTGCTGGAGCAGACACCTGGACTGAACTGAATCATAGAGGCAACGCGCTATATGCTCCTTCCAACACAGTGCTATGCGTTCCTGCCATTCCATATACTACTTGGTGGTTCACATCCAGTTTCAACATTATTTTAGCCACTAACCAGGTGGAGACTATGTTCACTGGCGCTCCTGTGTCTATGATTGCGCGGATTTTTGTGTTTTAAACGAATATGTCACAATAAGTACATTCTGAGTAAGAGGAATCATCAGAGTTTATTACTTGTACGTTTAAAGGTCTTGTGTTACTTAAGGTATAGAAATACCCTTGCTGACCTGAGGATACTCCTTAGCAATTCTTTCCACTGGAATAGCTACGTTAACTCCTATTAAAGGAGTGACGTTCAGTGAAGAATCTGCATAACCGGAGCCGCTTATTACAGTATTTGCCACGCACAGGGTTTCTGCACATCTTGGTGGAGCTCATCCCGATTGGGTGAACTCTTACTCTTGGAAGCAGATGCAGGGGTATCCAGAAAAAGCTTCTTATATAATAAATCATCTGATTGAGGTTTGATTTTCACTTGTAAAGTTGTTTGACAGATATTAGGGACAAGTGAATTAAGCTCAGTGGAGATCGAGCATCCCATCTCTACTCCTCTCAAGCTTTTCCCTGATTGGGTTTCATAGTTGGCATTGCATACACTTGTGGCTTGCTAGGGCAATTGGCTGCATAATGCCCCTTTTTATCCGCACTGGAAGCAAGTGTTAGTAAAGGTACATGTATATAATTTGGGCTGGAAGGACCAGGTTGAGAATTGCCAGTAAGGTTCCATGGTCGCGGTCAAACTGGTGAAGCGTACATGGGACAGAAAGGGTCTACTGACTCATATGAGCGACGATTACATTCTAGTGGCTGATAACCCAGTCGCTGCACCTGAGATTTGGAAAAGGATGGAGCAGGGGCAACGGAGGTTTTTTGGGCTACATTGGGGGCGCCGTTTGTGACAGAGAGTCGTCGTAAGGCCTTCACAATTTGAATGAGGCTGGTATCCCCATCCATCATATGGGACATAGCGTTATATAGCTCACAATATGGTTTGACCGCCACTGTTATCGCTATACATACATCCTCAGTGGTTAAAATATTATACACAAGTAAAACGTGAGCTTCCGCTGAAAACTGCTTGGCAAATTCTGACAAGGTCTCATTTTGATTAAACTATATAGTCATAAATTTGGCTTTTTGTTAAGACATCTTGTTAGCACCTCCGAACAGCTGGATAACTATTGCTTTTACTTGGGCGTAAGACACTGAACTATCTGGAAGATAGCAAGTCACTTGGTCAGCACTTTCCACATCTAAAGCGGACAGTAACAACTTCACTTTCTGTTGATCAGTAGCCTCTTCCACAGCGAATTCAAAATATCAAAATACCCATGTAGCTTTCTGTTATGACTGAAAGGAGGCAACTTTTCAATATGGACAAATTCAGTCAGCTCTCAGGTTTGGCTGCAAGGTCCAGGAAAACTGGATTCAGGGCAACTATGGGAACCATCATTTGGTGTGTCAACATGCTGCCATCTAGATGAGCTTGAGCTCATTGAGGCAGAATCAGAAGAAGTGTCATCACATGGGAGGCCGCCGTACCACCTGATGGATACTCATTTGCGGATCCCTAACATTCTCCCCCTGAGTCGCCACTTACTGCCCTATTTTCCCCAGCTTCAGTATGCCCCATGAACTGTTTTCTAATCAGCTGTTCCGTTTTGACTGCAGCACATCTACACCGTCCATCCTGCCATTCATGTTGCAGCATGTTATATTGCCATTGCAATTCTCAGTGGAATTCCTTTTCCTCATTCAGGGTTTATTCCATGAGGTGTAACCTTGAAAGAACTTCCTCAATTCTATTATGCATGCGGGTTTGTTGTTGCCTAGCGTTTTCTGCTTGCTAGTTGGCTTTGTTTATTTAGCTAACAAGGAAGGATCATTCTCATGCCAATTCCACATTGGCCTGACGAAGGGTATCAATGTGGGCTTTCATGTCTGCATACTCACTTGTCTCATCGATAGAGGGAGGGGAGACTCGTTGGCATTCCACCTGACTAACGACTTCTAGTTGTGTAACTCGATGAATGAGTTGGAGGTACTCGGTGGACGTTGACCTAAGAATAAGAACGTTATCAGACGTTCGCTGGGTATCCCATTCAATATGTAGTTTATCTAATTTTGTCAATAGAGAGCCAACTTTGGCCGCCAATTGCAGTTCCATCAGTCTCATTCTTTCCTTGAGCTGAGTAATCATGGCTTTAAGAGCTTCTGCCCATTTGGCTAGCTCCATCATACAGCACTCCATATTATTTCCCAAGGTTATCACGTCCTGAATCCAATCTGTGGATAGACCATGCTGTTCCAATAAGCTCTCTTATTACTTGAGGTAATTCTGAGTTTAACTGTGGTACTAGAAGGTCCAATCGATGGCAAACATCCCTGACATGATGATCCATCTGTGCCAGTGCCCCTTGTATTTCCAAGAACGATTGATCAAGACAGTCCAGCAAGAGGCGAGTATTGTGCTGTTGTGCTTGAGCAAACTGCAACACATCTCCAATTTCAGTGTTATGGTGAGCCAGAACTTGTAGCAGCTGGGAATCAAAGGTTGCACATAAGTGTATAAGTATTCCACAATTCTGTGAGTACGACGCAGTGATTTAACCCCATAGTAGTGGAGTCCATATAAAACATGTACAGCACATATTGATTTTCTTGATTGCGTTGATTGTAATACAGACTTACGGCATTTTCCCCACTCTCATCCTTGTATAGGCGATACCCGCACTTGAGCCATTCCATAATAATTCTTAGTGGTTGTAAAGTCACATTCATGGAGCGTCCGTGTTGGTTAGTCACTATCTCTGGGAAATTCTCAAATTGCACAGTAATAGTAATTTCATCATCCCCCGGTTCAGTAACAGTAAACAATGTTGGTTCTGAGTTAGGTGTCCTCTGAGTTTCTTCAGCATGCCATGCTCAGAACCCAATCATGTTAGGTCAGAATGAATGATGATTTGTCATTGTATTTTTTTGTTATAGTTGCTAAGTGGCCCCCTGTAGTGATCACCACTATTGATTTCTTGGCGTCTAGGTCTGCTGTTACCAAGTTGGATTTGCACAGGGTATAGCCACTGAGCAACCCAATCGAATGATATGAGGATCACCAATTCTTATAATAAAGCTAAATAGAATATATATGGAGCTATTGCCCCTTATTTCTTCCTTTATTTTAGATATCTCGCAGACCGCCCTGCACTTTTCTTCCTCATAATTGACTATCTCCTCTGTAATCTTCCATTAGGCTCTTTATACTTCAATTCTCCAGCTAGATGCAACCTTGGCTTGGTATCTTCTTATTCTTCATCCTATTTTGAGTTGTTCTTGTTCATATAAAATCTCAGCGTGATTCCTCTCAATTCACCTAATGTTCCATTTTGCTTGATTATAATTTGTATATCCCCTTTTCATAAATCTCAAGACTTATCTCAATTCCCTATGTTCCGCTGATATGTGTAGTGTATCGTCCAGTCATATCAACTTCTCAACAAGGTTGAAGCAATATCCAAGATTCTAACGCCTAAAACTTTTCATGACATACAAGCCTTCTTGGGCATGATGGAGTACTACTTTCAATTTATCCCAAAATTCGCCCAACTCAGCAATTTCCTTTTCCGCCTCCTAGTTAAGAACACCCCTTCTATTGGGGTGCTGAACAAAGGCCGCATTTAAGACTTTAAAGGAGCTATTACAAAAAACGCCAATACTATGCCACCCAAACTATGGTAAGCCCTTCATATTTTTCATGGATGAATCTAATTATGCTGTTGGAGCTAATCTGGCTCAGTTAGATGAAAATGGGATTGATCATCCCATTTCTTATTTTATTAAAATGTTTTCATAGGCTGAGCGAACTTTTAGCATCAATGAAAAGGAGCGCCTGTCTGTCTTTCTTTCTTTTAAAAACTACTGCCCTTTTCTATATGGGACATCCTTTATAGTGATTACTGACCGCAACTCATAAAGTGGTTACAAGATATGAAAGATCCTACTGGGCGGTTAGCTTGCTAGGGTCCTAAACTCCAGAATTATTATATAACCATCAAACTTTCTAGGGGCATGCCATATGAATGTTGATAAGTTAACATGTCTGCCTGTCCTCCACCTTGATAATAGTGAAGCTGATAGGTTGCATGACCACATAATGACTTCTGATGCGTGGGCTAATAAAGATGAACCTGTACAAAAGATGTTAGTATGACATTATCGCAACACAAAATTGGAGAATTGGAAGTTATATAAGAAAATTGAGGTAAATTGGTTGCACTATCTCAGACCATCAGAGCATGTACCCTTGATTTTGGAGTCCCATACCCTACTAGAGCATAGAGGAGTATGGAAAAGCTATGAGTGGAGTAAAGAGCGATATTTCTTGGATGACATCATGCATTCAATAACTTGAGTCCTGAGCATGTCTGGCCTGCAAGAAGCAATCCATCTATAAGCCCAGGTATTATTATCAACCCACTACGCCTCAACAACCCTTTCAAGCCATAAGTCTAAATGTGGTAGGCCCTCTACCTTAGAACACTGGTGGAAATCGTTATATCTTAGTTGGTATCAATCATTTTACTAAATGCGTTGATGCTGTGGCTCTTGCTGCTCAAACTGCCAAAGTCATGGCCACGTTCCTTCATCAATATATATTCTCACCATGGTTGTCCCCAATCTTTCTCTGTGACAATGGGAAAAATTTTACCTCCCAAGTGGAAAAGATCCTCGCTACCTCCATGGGTACACACCAACTCTTTTCTGCCCCCTTCAACCCCTTAACAAATGGTACAGTGGAAAGAGCCAATGAGACACTGGATCTATTTTATGCAAAAAGGCCATACTGACCCTCTTTAATGGGATCTTTACCTACCCAATGCTCTCATGGCGTACCCCATCAGCTATCACCAGATACTTAATAAGTCACCTTTCTGAGTATTGTAGGGTGAGAACCTGGGTTCCAGTTTTACAAGCAAAAGATATCTTCACTGACAAAACTGATTCTAAGAAAGCTATGAAGAAATTAGCCCATCACATCATCCAGTTACAATCAGAAGTGATGAAAAAATTTAGTGAAGATAATAACTGTCAAGAAGTTGATATGACTGGATGATATGCTACACATATCAGCAGATCAGAGTGGGAATCAAGATGAGTCTCAAGAATGATGGAAAAGGTATATGAAATTGAATTGATTAAATGTTGACCATTCAGCAATTCAACGGAAATTACATCAAGATTGTGAGATAGATGAGAACTCATAGAAAAGGAAAACTAATAAGAGACTAACTAGCCAAGGATGCATTTAGCTTGGGGGACCAAGATTTAAGAGTTGAACTGAGGATTGAGGAGGAGATCTTTTTCTTTTAAGTAGATTTGTTGAAGATAAGTCTGTGATTATTAGAAGATTATTAAAGTTTGATAGGGGTGATTGCTCCATATATCATTTATTGGGTTTTATTAGAGTTGGCAAGCTTAATATTGTCCAATTTGGTTGCTCAGTGGCTAATACCATGTGTAAACTGACCGGCGGAATCAAGCCTTTATGCTGAACATTAACTGTGATGCTCACTACTGGGGGCCACTGGTCAACTGTAGTCTATCAACGCTAGGATAAAATGTTGAGCTCTCAATAATTATGACAAAATTTGATCAGATTCCATGTGCGATATGCTGAGGAAGTGTATAAAGCACTTGACATTATACCAGTACTATCTACTATAACCAAGCAAAATGATTAAGATGATATGGTCAATTTGAAATTAGAAACCTGTTTAGAGTTGACAGCTGACCAACAAGGTGCAATATGAGTGTGACCCCTCAGAAACAGAGTGACATTATAGAATGGCTTTTTCAGGGTATCGACTCTACAAGGATGAGGTGGAGGAGCATGCCTTGAGTTTGTTTTACAATCAACGGGACCAAGAAAACCGCTTCATTTTGTATATGTCCTATCTGGACGCAACTACAATGGGGTTGTTTCATCGACTTAATACCCACGGAGCCAAGGAGTATCTAGTTGTTTATTTGCAACCATCTATCTGCCATATACTGCATATTCTGGCTCGCCATTATATTTTGATTGTTATATGTTTCAGTTTGTGTAAACCCAATAGAACGATACTCGCCTCCTGCTTGACCGCCTTAATTGCTCTTTTTCAGAGGTGCAGGGGGCTGTGATACAGGTAGACCGCTGTGTTGGGGATGTCCACCGTTGGTTGGAAGTCTTGGTGCCACAGTTGAATCTAGAATTACCTCAGGTGATAGGAGAAATGTTGAATTGGCATGGTTTATCATCATAATGGATTCAGGATGTAACAACGTTGGGAAGCAATTTGATTGCTTTATGACGGACCCAGAAAAATGGGTGGAAGTGCTTGAAGCCGCGATATCTCAGATCAGGGAAAGGATAACACTGACGGAATAGCAAGTGATGGATCATAATAGGTCCATAGCCGCTGATTATTCAACTTTGCAGTGAGTGGAATAATCAGCAGATTATTAATAATGCGCTCATCATTTTGTTGACGTCCCCTGAATATTTCCAGCTAATATGTCAGGTTACACAATTGGATGTCATTAGCCAGGCTGAGCTCAGTTTAGCCATTCCTCTTCTGATCAGTGAGACAATAGATTATGCGGACATGAAAGTATGACTTGATACCCTTTTTGGGCCAACGAGGATTTGGTGCAAGAACAAGCCTCCCTCGTTAATAAAATAGACAATGCTAATTAGCAATTGGGTAACGCTAGCAGGCAGCATAAAAGAATGCAAAACACAGTGTAGGATGTCCTCTCATGACTACAGGCAGTGGAGCGGAAACTGGACGCTGAGTGGGAATTCCATTGGGAGTTGCAACATCAATATGAGACGCTGAAACAGGAATTTAAGGATGTACGGTGTAGATGCTATTTGGTTAATATGTAACAGCTAATCAACAAACATTTTGCTGAGAACGCTGGAGCTGGGGGAGGTGGTGCAGTTAGTGGTGAATTGGGGAAGAATGCTATGAATCAGCTAATGATTATCACTTGGAAGTTGTGGTGGACCCTCCGCATGACACTACTTCTTCTGAGTCCATTTTGGCGGATTTGATTCCATCCACCCAACCATATGATAGCTCACAAGGGGGTAGTTCCCCTAGTCACTTAGGATCCAATTTGACTGCTCCTCACGGCTGGAGCCTGGAGCAAGGCGAAGCTGTTTTAATCAAGAAATTACCTCCCTTTAATTATTATGGGAATCCTCATGGCTACTTTAAGTTAAAATTCGCCATTGAAGGGGCTTCTGATTGGTGGAAAGAGAGACTGTTGCTGTCTGCCTTGGACGTGAAAAGCGCTAATAAAGTTACCTGCTATCGTCCAAATAGCTTGGTATCTTATGAATAAGTGAAAACAGCTGTTCTCCAGCTGTTTGGGGGCGCGGCCAAGATGGCCTAACAAAAGGCTGACTTCCTGACCGTATAATTCCACCAAAATGAGTCCCTGTTAGAATTCTCTAAACGAATCTTGGTGGAAGAACATGTGTTACTCAGAGACAAAATTTTATCCACCGAGGATGTCAGTATAGTGATGATGGCGGCTATTAAACCATATCAGGAATTGCATAACACTATGTCTCACATTTTGGGCAAAGATGCAGGTCTTATTCAAAGGTTGAACACCTTACATTGACTCTCAGCCACAATCAGCACTTTAATTTAGCCCAAAAGACCCCTGCTGTCGCCATACCATACCCTTCAGGATATGCGCCACAGTGACTAAGCTATCAACTTCTGGTTCATATACATCCATCATATAAATCAGCAGATCCTTTTTGGCCTACATACGCTTAATAGTTCATCAATGACCTTGGAATAGTACCATTAACCTTTCAACTCGTCATACCGCTGCAATTTATATATGTGAACCCTTTATAAATACTTGCCTCCAGTGCAGACAATGAGGGCATTATGTTGGTAATTATCCTAGTAAACCACAGATGTATGAGATGCCAAAATAAAAAGATCGAGCAGGGAAAGCTCAAGCGGTGTAGAGATAGGACGCTCCACCTCTGCTAAGTCCAATATAATTGTCCCTAACGATTCCCAAGCATCTCTTTGTGTTGGATTTAAACTCATTCAGACGATTTGCTACACCAACAGCTTCTGTCATATACCCCTTCTTCCATTTTAGAGAGCTATTATTCACCCCCAATCTCTGAGTTCCACCAGGATGTGCAGAAGACATAATCATGGCAGATCCTGTAACAAATTGGCATGCACAACGTGGATCCCTCGATGGACGTTGCCTCTTTAGTAGGGTTAACATAGCAATTTAGGTTGAAAAAATCGCTATGGAGTATCCTCATGTTGGCATAGGCATTTCCTTCTTTCTGAGTAATAAAAAAAGCCAATAGATGTCCACATAATAAACACTGATGGTTCTTCTTACTTGAAGTGCACTTGATATGACATTTTCGTTCAGAACACAAAAATCTGTAGTATCATAGACACAAGGGGCCCTGTATATAATTTCTATCAGGTTGGTGGCTAAGCTTCTGTTGAAGCCAGATGTGGACCACTGAGTCATATACAGGACCGCAGGGACACATAGTACGTTGTCTAAAGGAGCATATAGTGTGTTGCTTTACAATTTGGGTCAGTCAGGGCTTCCAATCCAACAGTGGTTCTACAAACAATAACTATGACATGTTGATCGGTGTGGCATTTATGAGGAAATTTGGTTCTGTGATAAATATGGTGGAGGAAACCCATAGTATTTTGGGACAAAAGATTCTGATTTATTTTAACTCTAGTGGAATCCCAATGGATCCGTTTCACTATAGTCAAATCAATCGAGCATAAAGCAATGGAGTGATTCCTGTTTGATATTGGCGAATGAAGCGTAGAACCAGAGTCCTTCTAAACCAGATTTATTACTATATGATTCCGCTTCAAGCAGCGAGCACTTTGAGCCTACCATCTGGAAATCAATGCATCATAGGAACTGAGCTCAAGGTTTGGCATTCCTTAAAAGCTATATGGGGACATTATGGGCCTCACCAGCACTCATTACTTAAACTACAAGTGGCTCCAAGCTACTTTTCCCTGGGAATGGGGAGGTGAAGGTACTGCTAGCGAATTAACGGAAGGAGATTGATAACTATCCAGCGGCACCAAGTGGTGGCTTATCTAGAATTAACTCATATTAAGGAAGTTCGTCATATTCATGATTTCCAGATTGTGGGAGGATCTTGGACTACCAACAAATTCATCATTCACCATATAGACAAAGGCCACACAGGAAACACTAACTGTATTATCAGTGGAACAGCAAGATAAGGCTACAGTATTATTTGGAAAATACCGGTATATTTTCACATATGATGATCATGATTTGGGGTGCGCCCAAGGAATGGTATATTGGATAGTTATGGGAGATCACAATCCCATTTGATCGCAGCCTATTAGATGATCAAAGGCGGTTGAAGAGGTTGTCTCCCACAAGGTAGATAAACTTATCAAACAAGGGATGCTAGAGCTGTTAAACTGTATGTGGGTATCGCCAGTGCTCATTGTAAAGAAAAAGATGGCACAAATGGGGTGGTTATTGACTATTGCAAGCTCAATAGCATAAAGAAAAAAGATTCATATCCTCTTCCATGTATTGATGACGCGTTGGACTAATTGGACAGGGCAAATTATTTTTCTTCAATGGATCTGATCTTAGGGTATTGTCAGATCAAATTGCCATTGGCGGAATGGGAGAAATGTGCTATCATCACTTCAAAGGGGTATTTAAGCTGACACACATGCCACAAGGTTTGTGAAACGGCCTGGCTATGTTCCAGCAAGCCATGAATACAATTTTAGGTGACTTGAAGCTGTCCTATGTCTTAGTTTACCCCAATAGTATCAATGTGTTCTCACAGATGTTTACAGAGCACTTTGCCCGCTTGGAACAAGTGTTCCATTACCTCGCTAACACTAATATCAAAATCAAGACTCAGAAATGTCATATTTTCTAGAACAAATTAGAATACCTTAGGATTATAGTGGTATCAAAACGGCTTAAACCACAGCTGGAAAAAGTAGAAGCAATAAGCAAGATGACTTTTCCAGGTAATAAACGGGGTGTTCATGTGTTTCTGGGGATATCAGGTACTACCAAAAGCTCATTCCCAATTTCAGTTGCGTTGGGGCACCACTTTTTGAGTTGCTAAAGAAAAGTGCCTCTTATGATTGAATGGAATAATGCCAAAATTCTTTTAATGTATTCTAAACTGCATTAGCAAGTGCAATCATTTTGCAATATCCCAACTTTGACAAACAATTCATAGTACAAACGGATGCGCCCCACTCTGCTATAGGGCATTATTATCCCAGAAGGATGATTATGGCGTGAAGCATTCTTTCACGTTTTTAGTTAAAGATTTTATTGTCACAGATGAAACTATGATGTGAATGAGTGGGAGTGTTTGGCGATGATTTACGCGTACAAACATTTTCAGGTATAACTACAAGGGGTAAAAATCCAAGTAGTGAATGATCATGCTTCCTTGCACTAGCTGCAGAATCTGCGTGAACTGGAAGGATGGCTCACAAGTTGGGCACTAGAGCTTCAAGCGTACAATTTCGAGATTATACACCATCTGGGAGCAAAACATCAAAATGTAATCGTCTTTTCTGACTACCAACGGTTTCTATCACAGTGGATTTAGTTGACATTATATACAAGAAGGTGGTGGTGAACAAATACATGATGAGCCACCACGGGTGATCAAGGTATAAGATGGGCTCAGGCAGGATAGTTTCCTACATGAGGGGGTACTATATAAGTGGATCAATGGCTCGACATTATTTTCCCTAAACCTTCATACTAGACCCGCGATTATTATGGATGCCCATCAGGCGGTAGGACATGGGAAATTGCAGAAAACGTTGGAGTTTTTGCGACCCTGCTACTACTTGGTTAGCATGCATTACAATGTATTGGAAACAGTAAGTTATTGCCATCAGTGTCAAGTGGAATAGCCATTCCACAAGAAAACCACATACCAGCTGATTAAGCCCTGGTTCGCCTGGCACATCATTCCCTTGATGTAGTGGGACCTTTTCCAACTAGTGCCAACCAATACGAGTATATAATCATCGCAATTGATCATTTGACCAGATGGTTAGAGGACAGGGCCATTAATGACTTGGGAGTGGTCACTACGGCCAATTATATTATGAGTGCGTTATCCAGCGACATGGCTGCCCGCAGTTCATTCTAACAGACAATGGAACCAATTTCACTTCACACATCTTACCCAAGTTGAACGAGTTGATGGCGATCTGTGGAGTTTTTTCCACCCCCTATCATCCAGAAACAGGTGGGATGGTGGAATGTGTCAACAGAACCTTAGTGAACATACTCTGTAAGTTGCTAAAGGATTGACCCTTGGAATGAAGTACCCTCCTTCCTACAGATGTGTTTGCGCATAGTATCAGCTATCATTCATCTACTGTAAGAGTCATTTCCAACTGCTGTATGGTCAACATCTGGCTCTACCTGCCTTGTTTTACTTTTGTGTAGAGGACACTAGTGGTGTAGACCCTCAGAGATATTTGAGGGCTCTTACAGAAATGCTGATCAAGCTACAAACAAAAACCTATTCCACCAGTTTGACCAAGAAGATTTTTAATCAGGCAGCTGACCAGAAAAAGGAGTGTACTTCTGCTGTTCTCTGTAGGAGATCATGTCTTATTCCATAACCAGCACGATTTGGGCTTAAAACAAGCTCTCTAACATCTGGACTGGGCCATTTGAGATAATTGAAAAGACTGGCATGGTGTAAGTCCTGGGGAACGTCCCCTGGCTGTTGATCAGGCCATATTCCTATTCCCAAGTAAAAAGACACCAAAGAGGATGGCAGTACCCCTCGTTACTCAGGGCAATCTCACTCATGTAGTAGACGAGCAATGGGTAACAGCTCTTACACTTTGGATCCCACCATAGTACCTACACTCACCTCAGCAGAACTGTTATGGGGAATTACCGAAATCTGCGCTGAAATTGTCTAATTGAAATCAGCCAAATCTAATTCAAGTGGCAATCTGGCTGATGCCCAAATCTCAAATGGCAGGTAAGGCATGAAGGCTGAGGTATCAGTTGGAATTCCTGACAGTCTTTAATTTGATCAATATGCTAATTGAATAAAGCATCCTCCTACTGAAAGTTGTCGAGGATCATCCTTGACAATCAGGCTATAGCATTGGGCACCACCGATGAGGGTTCAAAGCCCAAAGTAGGTAATTTGGGCATTGCGGCTGATGTGATGCCATTGACTGAACAAATGGTCCAGTGACCAAGTGTGGGCAGGTTGGGCGTCCTGAACCCATTCCCAACCAAATGGACCCGCCCCTAAGATGGGTGGCCCTGGGGGATTCCTGTCACTTGTTGGGCCAAACGCCATTGCGCCAACCATCAGAAATATAGCTGAGCCCCAGTTTGGATGTTTGAGGTCAAACTGACAGCGACTTGGCCCACCGCCAAATTTTGTGATGTCTGTTCTCAAGGAACAAACCCGCCCATTCCTGAACAATTTGTAGGTTAGGTCAAAATTGTGGGACCCAATCCCAGCTTGTCACTACCCTAATCAACTACTATTTAACCAGTTGCATAGCACTGCGAAAATTGTTAGTCAAATTTCTTCCTTTTCTTTAAATAAAATTTTGCCAAAAAACCCAAACAATTTTTATTATTTCTTCTGACAGCATCCCTTATGGCGTTTCCCTGGTGGCCTGTCAGTCCATATACCGGATGGGCTCTACCAGTACTCTTGGTCACTATGGCCCCCTCCGTCATCAATTGAGTTAAGCAAGTCTGATATTTTTGGCTTTACGACCCTATTATGACTAACTTCCTGCAGCAATACATGGGGATCATGTGGCCGTATATCCACCAATTGCAAGAGAGAATCCATCTCCTTGCCGCCCCTGTTGAGATGGCCCTATATGCTGAGGATATCATCGAGACTATCTCAGTGATTCCACCCCCTGTAGTAAGACCCCCTGGGTTGGGAGTGGTTCAGTGTGGTTCATCATCGGGATCATTCTCACCTTTGTGCTGCACCAACATTTCTTCGTTTCCCAATGCCCAGTTCCATATCAAGTCATCCAGTCGCCAATGCCTCTGGCATTCTTACTTGCTTTTTGGGTGCTTATGCATCTCGACTGGCAGGCAGGTCTAAACTTCTTCTGCCGTTTCCATGACAAATGGACGCCTACACCATTAAGGAACCTGTGGGGGTCAGATTATCAACCAAGTTCAGGAGAAGTTCCTTCAAGCATATAAGCAGTAAGAGCTTATCATTCAGTCAGAGGGGGTTAATGTCAAGAAGTTGATATTACTTGATGAGAAGCTACATATACTGGCAGATCAGAGTTGGAATTGAGACGAGTCTTAAGATTAAAGGAAATTGTATATGAAAAGTAAATTGGCTGAAGTGTCAACCATTCAGCAAATTGAGGAAAATTTAAGCAAGATTGTGAAGTAAATGGGAACTTCTAGAAAAGGGAAAATGAATAGGAGACTACCAAGCAAGGATGCATCCGGCTTGGGGGACCAAGATTTAAAGAGTTGAATGGAGGATTGAGGATGTCTTTTTCTTTTAATAGATTGTTGCAGATAAGTCTGCAATCATTAGAAGATTATTAAAGTTTGATAGAGGTGATTGCTCCATATATCATTTATTGGGTTTTGTTAGAGTTGGCAAGCTTCATATTGTCCATTTTGGTTGCTCAGTGGCTAATACCCTATGTAAACTGACCGGTGGAATCAAGCCTTTACGCTGAGAATTAACAGTCACAAAAGAGGGTCAAGCCACTAATGAGCTCTGGGCCCCTCTTCCTTCCATCCAAGTATCTAACTTGGTGCTTTACTACCACAATTGTATCACCCCTAGAAGGGAAGAAACTCAGAACTATCTAGGAAGGACCTTTTGTAGTCACTTAAAAGTGAGGAGAGGAGTACTCCATCAAATCCCTTGCTACAGGAGTCACTAATAACTAAGTTCATGGTCAATTTCTGATGCCTTATTCTTCTCCAAAAACCCTTGAAGGGGGTGATGTCAGACAACTTACAAGTCAAATGTTGAATAAAGAATTATCCAGGTTTCAATTTAAGTAAAAATGAATCAAAGACCCTTGGTTAATTCTCAGTGGAACCCTCGAATTAAGCAAAACATTTAATACTAAAAAAATATGGCTGATTAGTTTGATTTTAGGTAGTCAGAATATTCTGACTCTTTGGTGGAATCAAGGGAACTCTTCTGAGGCCCCTCCCCACTTTATCACATGTAGTTCAGAACCAACACCTAAGCGGTTACTAACCCCTTTTATAAGCGTGGCAGAGGTCCCCGCAGAGGTGAAATATTTTTTCTAATGGGGATTTGCTGAAATTAATTAAATTGTTACCCCTTTGGTATGTCTGTCCAAAAATTAACTCTCCATCTGTCATTCAGCCTATGTGAAGCATGTTTTCCAGGCTTTAATAGTCTAAATTCCCATAATTCCTTATTTGGACATTTTAAGCCATTCCAAACTTACCATTGAATTCCCTTCAACCCTCGATACAGTTTAAATACTGACCATTAGGATATTGAGAGGGATATTTTTTATCCCTGCGGATGCAATTAACTATAAAAGCCTCAATTTTCTAATTATAAAGTTAATCATTCTATTTTATTTTTTTAGTACACAATACTCCATTTGTTGGAGTTTAGGCCTAATTAGCACCAAAAAGCAATAAAAGAAACTTCTAATATCCAACATAAGGTTGTGGAAAACCCCCTTTTTTAAATTGTTGGATTTATTATCAAAAAGCACCATCGAGCCTCTTTATCACCAAAAATCCAACAAGTGGTGCTCACTACAGGGGAGCCTATACACTACAAAAAGCAACAAAAACAATGTAAATAAACCCTTTACTAGCCTCTATTGAACTTCCAGCTAGCTATTGCGTTGTCTCACCTCAAAAAGCTTGAGTAGCACTCATTGCAAGGCCCTTATGGAGTCTCCCCTGGTATCCAAAAACCCCTTTTTAGGTAATATTAAACTGTGTGGGGAAGTGTTGCTTCTTTCCTCTTTATGTATAAAGTTGTTGTGGAAGTGGCAACGGACTATCTAAAAATTAAGTACCTCCTTTCCTGCTTAAGTCGTGGATCTCAATAGATAAAGGTTTTGCAAATGGCCACCCTCAGCACCTGGGCGGAGGTGAAGAAAGCAGTCAATGAGGAATTTTGCTCCCTACAAATTTTGATCAAACTAAAACAGGCCTTTATGTGCCTTAGCCTAGAATAAGGCAAATCTATTACCTCTTTTGCTGAATGCTTTTACAATAAAGCTCAACCTTATTTTTTTATAAAATGCTACCCTTAGACGATGTTATTTTGGCTACCTTGACTAGTTTGGCGTCCCATCCCTCTTTAACTATGCATCTTTCCTCTTTAAAGTGCTCATTTAAAAGTGTATGAGATGTCAAGAAAGCTTTGCTAGCAGTGACTGATCTCTATGAACTTGACCATATAAAAGGGTCTATGAGCTAAGCACCTATGCCAACTAATTTAGCCTCTACTATGCCTGCTTCCCTCTGGAAAACTGATCCTATGGAGTTGACATCTCACACTGCTTCTTATTCCCATAATGATAACCAGACGATAATGGCTATGATGGGGCAATGCTCCCATTTATCTTCAGCTCCAGAAACCCAATTAGTGAAAGCAGTCGTCCCTTTGCCTTGCCCCTTGTCTTCTTCAAAGCAACCATCCCAAGTGGTTTCAAAGCATACTTTTCAGTCTAAACTTTTTTCTTGGTTACCAATTGCTCACACTAACAATGCTTAAATTACCAGGACACAAAAGCTAAAAACTTGTCCCACAAAAACACACAGCCACTGATCGACCCAAAGCTGGCATAGATAAAGCTTCTCCCTCCATGAATCTATCTTCCTCAACCTCTCATCAAGTCCACTCTAGTCTAAACCTGTCTTCATAAAGCAGCATAAGCCCACTACTTTAAAGGTCAAAAATGAGCTGTTAAAATTCAAACACCTCCCCCAAAATTTAGTAAGGTGGAGGAACAACCCCAGGACCTATCCTTCCATAAGGGAAGCCTAACTACCTCACCCCTTATAAACTCCCTAACATGCATTAATAACCCCTCTGATGAAGAATCTGAAGGGGATGGTGAAGATGTGGGTCATTATATTTTAGGAGCCCTAAGTGAAGTGGAGGTACCCAAAAAATTAAGCGTGAGAGAGTGGACTGGCTAGAATACCCCGCCATACATATCTTTATCAGGTGTTGAGAGGCATGTAGGTTATTGGTACCGCTAGTGATGCTGACCATCTCATTGCCACAATAATCTGGCCCACTCAGAGTGTGTATACACTGCAGTCTATCCGGGATAACTTCCCTGAAACTTCCAAACGCCTTTTTTCTTTTCTTCAGCTGAAGGAGGTCCTCGCTCTTCCCCCCAACTTAGGTGGAACTTTAACAAAAGTTGAGGTTGTTGTTAATGAAGTGTAGGTTAAGGCTATTCTTAACACTGGGTCCCCTGTGAACGTTATGTCTTTTAAACTTATAAAAAAACTAAGTTGGCCCCTGACCTTGACTATACACATGATTTTGGAACTGTGAGGCCAAATAACACTTGCGCCATTGGGGCCTACTCATCTTTACCCATCTGATTTTGGAAACTTCTCCTCTCAGCCCCAAGGTAACTTTGGCTAACAATTCCTATATTTAATCATTAATACCTATATTATGCTCAAGTATGAAAGGGTTATTAACTTGAAGCATAGCTATCTCTTATTGCTTAACTACAAAGTTCCTCTGATTTTGACAAATGTTGAGCTTAACAAGAAAGATTATGCTTGCACCTTTGAGTTTTCCTCTTCCGCCTTAACATTACATTATACCATGACATAACGGCATAAAAAATTGTTGTTTCTATCAGGGGAAGTCCTTGAGGATATCTCTTTCTATGCTTTAGAAGATGTAGTAATTATACGGGTGGACAAAGTGTAGTTGCCACTAAAATTACCCTACTAATCTCCCACAACTTCTTATTGCACTTAACTAGCACTGATGGAGTTAGTCCTTTGGAGCCCATAGTTTTGCTGGGCGTGCTAAACCCTGCCTATCAATGACCTATTAACTTCCTGCTAGAATATCTCACCAAGAAAGATGTGGTTGTAAAAAAGCATTAGGAGATTGTAAGAGGCATGCTGATTCCCTTTTGGGGAAATAAAGCAAGTTCACTATATAGGATCTATGGCGGATATGGGGTTAATCGCCAACCAATCTTTATATGCCCTACTTTCCATCCATATCTCCAACAAAATAACTTCAGCTGAGTTGGAAAAAGTCCACACCCTGCTCGAGGCGTACAACTACATCTTCTCTACCTCTGACACTGACTATGGGCACATAAAAGGTTAAAATTATACCATTGGAGTTGATGATAACTGCCTATCCGCTCCAAACTCTAAGCAAACACAAAGTTGAGGAGCTAAAGATGTGGATGGAGCTCAAAAAGCTGCTGGCCGCTGGATTGCGTGTGGATTCCCAAAGCCCTTGGTCATCCCCGCTTTTATCAATAAAGAAGAAAATTGGAGGTCATCAGGTAGTGATGGACTACTGTAAGCTGAACAACCTCAAAAAAAGGACAGCTACCTTATCCCCCGCATTGATGACGCTCTGGCCCAACTCTCTGGGTCTAATTTCTTCTCTGCCATGGACTTAGCTAGTGGTTATTGGCACTGGACCTTTTTCCAAAGGATCAGGAGACATGTGCCCTTATCTGCAGCAAGGGTTTGTTCCAACACACTCGGCTACTGCAAGGGTTGTGTAATGCGCCAGCCACTTTTCAGCAGGTTATGGATCATATTTTTCAGGATCTCAAGATGAGCTGTGTGGTTGTCAACCTCAATGACATCACAGTTTTCTCCAAGTCTTTCAATGAGCACCTTACATATCTAGAGGGAGTATCTCAACGCTTGTGTCATCTAACATCAAGCTGAAGCCCTCAAAATGTACTTTATTCCAAAAAGAAATTGGACTTTCTTGGGCACACTATCTCTCAAGATAGGATTCGCCCCTTCAAGATAAGGTGGAGCGATATCTAAAATGCCTGCACCTAAAACTCTTCGCAATATACAGTTATTCTTGGTATGATGGTGTATTACCATCAATTCATCCCCAAATTTGCCCAGCTTAGTAATCCCCTTTTTACGTCTCTTAACAAAGAACAACACTTTATTAGGGTGCTTAACAATAGCTACATTTGAGACCCTGAAAGTTTACTGCAACTTAGGCCCATTCCCCATCATCCTGACTATGGCAATCCCTTTATGTTGTTCATAGATGTCTCCAATTAAGCCTTTGGAGCTATCTTGGCTCAGCTGGATGAAAATGGAGTTGATCATATATATATCTTATTTCAGCAAGATGCTCTCAAAAGCTGAGCGCAACTACATCATCACTGAAAAGGAGTTCATTTCTGTCTTTATTTGCGGTCAGGTACTATCACCCTTTTCTACATTGACATTATCAAAAATAATTATTGACCATGCATCAATGAAGAGGTTGCAGAATATGAAAGATTCCATTGGGCGGTTGGTATGCTAGGTTTTGAAGCTCCAGAATTAGAATATGGCCATTGAACACCAAGCTTGGACACGCCATATTAACGTTGATGGGCTGACGCAGCTGCCTGTCCTTCACCTTGACAATAGCAATATGAGAGGTTTCATGACCTCCTAATGATCTTTATGCATGTGCTGATGAAGATGAACAAGTACAGAATATGATAGCTTGGCACTCCCACAATTTGATGATAGATAACGGGAAATTATATATAGAAATTAGGAGTAGATTAATTTCCCTATATCCGGCCGTCTGAGTAAATACCAACCATCTCAGAGTCTCATGCTATCATGGGCATGGCAGAGTATGCAAAACCTACTAGGGGTAAAAGAGTGGTACTACTTGGTTGGCATCATGGAAACTATAACTGAAGCCTTGGATACATGCCTAACCTATAAAAAACAAACCAGCTTCAAGACCCAATATTGGTATTAACCTACAACACCCCAAAAAACCTTCCACACCATAAGTCTGTATGTGGTAGGTCCTCTTCCTCAGACTACAGGTGTAAATAACTATATCTTTGTCGGTATTGATTATTTCACCAAGTGGGTTGAAGCTGTTGCTCTCCCTGATTAGACTGCTAAAGCCACGACCAACTTCTTACACAAATACATCTTCACCTGGCATTGGTGCCCCCAGATCTCCTATGTGACAATGGAAAATATTTTACCTCGCAAGTGGTAAAGCTTCACCAATTCTATGGGAGCTTAACAACTCTTCTCAGCTCCTAAACCCATCCACAAATGGTCGTTAGAACAAGTTAATGGAACCCTAGTCTTGATTTTACGCAAAATGGCCACTTCAGACCCTCTTTTACTGGGATCTTTATTTGCCCAGTGCCCTCATGGCTTACCATATTAGCTACCATCACGTCTTTAAAATTTCCCCTTTCCATGTGTTATATGGGAGAGAACCTGGAGTGCCAGAATTATTAGCCAAGGATATTTTCTCTGACAGTGCTGATCTTGAACAAGCAGTGAAAAAGTTGGCCTAACACATCATCAATTTACAATCAAAGGGTTTGACTAATATAGCAAAGTTCTGTTACTAAAGAAGGCCAAGCCGCAAATGAGCTTAGGGCCCCTCTTTCTCCATTCCAAGCATCCAATTTGGCACTGTATTACACAACTGAATCAATACAAGGAGTGAAAAGCTCAATTCTCCCTAGGAAGGCCTATTTGTAATCACTTATAAGCGAGGGGATGAGTACTCTATAAAATCCCTGGCTACTGGAGTTACCGTGAACCGTTTCCAAGGCCACTTCTTGCAACTTACTCTTCCCATAACACTCTTGAAAGGGGTAATGTCAAACAATTACAAGTCCAATTTTGCAGTACAAGTGTATTGATTAACAGTATGGACGAAATTAGGATGAATTAACCAAAAGACCCTGGTCAATTCTTGATTGAATCCATTAAATTGGGGTAATAACTTAATCATAATTCTTGGTAAAACCCTATGAGTTCAGGTAGTCATATTTCCTTTAATCATCAGCTGAATCTGAGAAGACCATCAGAGGCTTCTCCCTAGGCCACAGCTAATTTTGTACAGCCTACACCGCGGAGGCCAGCTCCTTTTATAGGGTTGTAGGGGTTCCAAACAAGTGCAGAAATTTTCCCATCAAATGATTGGGTAAATTTATCAAGACCTTACCTTACAGATCTATTCTGCCTATCATTGCCCTCCATCAACCGTTTCTTGAAGTAAGGCGAGTTTTGAACGATCTGTTAGGTCCACCACCATTTTGCCTAATATAGAAATTACCAAGCAATCCAAAATTTGATCCATGACAATTTATACTAGTAATAACTTATTAAGAGGGTTCATTTCTTTACCCCACCAATTTCACAAATAAATTATATAAAATTCAAACGTTTTAGTATTTATTAGTTTGTATTAATTTTATTGTAAGTGGTGTAAACACCCCCTTCTTTAAATTGTTGAATTTTAGGTCAAAAAGCACCAGCGATCCTTTTCATTACCAAAAATTCAGTAATACCAACCACCATTCAAAATGTGTTCAATTTTCACTTGATACATATAAAACTTTTCTATTTTGAACATGAAATTTAAATTTTTTGATGCATTATTGTATTGTCATCCAAGACCAACGTCTGTGCAAAGTTTCAGAATTTTTATTGACATTAAGTGTCTGAAATAGGGCTTGTAATATTTGATTACAGACAGACACATGTGACAGTGAGTTAAAGAAAAGTTTGTAAAAACTCAATTTTTAATAGTGTTACAGTTTGCTCATTTTAATATAAGATTTTATACAATCCCCTCAAGAAAATAATCTTAACAATTGAGAATCATATTTCTCCTGTAATTTTATTGCTGTACTTTAGGGTCCAAATGCACCATTGAGCGTATCCTTTGCCTAGATTATAACAGTATCAAATTATCCATAACATCGACCATTTACCTGAAATCGTTGGCTATTGATTTAATTTAATTTATTGCGGGGAAGGCCAACCATGGGACGAACACTTCCGAATATGACTCAGGAAAGACAAACTTAGTACCAGGGGAGGCACCCCAGAGAAGCGATGCTATCTCTTGTTGCCAGCGGGAACGCCACTTATGGGGAGGGGAGGGAACGTGTGAAGGGGCCGTAGCCACTATTGAGCACATGTGGAGGAAGGGGTCTGATTTGATGAACCAGACTGGGAACCAGGAGGAGACCAGCTGTCAGCGATGCGGTGGGAAGTAACCAAACATCCACGCTTGAAAGTGGTCCACCAAATGAGACCGGAATCTGTGGATAGCTTCAGGGAGGGTGGGGATGGAGCCAGCGATGGCATCCAAGACAATCGTGTGGATATTCCACATGGCGATTGCAACAGCCAAAGCACGGAGGGAGGGTGGAAGGGGGGAGGACATTGATGAAGCAAACATATCTCTTGACAGACTGAAGGGATGCGTTTGATATTGGCCCAGCAGACTTGAACTTCGTGCCATATCACTTTAGAGGTGGGGCACTTCTCCAGGCGGTGGAACAGCGTTCCATACTGGCCACACATGACACAGGATGAGTGTAAAGTGTTAGAGCGCTCAGCTGTACGATACACCCTCCTCAGGCAGCGCCACACATGGGAGCGGACTTGAGGCTGCAACAGAGGATGGTGTGCGTATTTCCAGATAGTCTTTTGATCTCAGTGGAATAAGGGATGTCCATCATGTCCAGGTAGTCCACCCTGGATAGGACTTGGGGTCGAATGGGGATCACGCCATCATGGATGGGTAGCCCCTGTACCTCTTGTGTGAACTGAGGAGAGGGGCAGCCTCTTCGGGTTGTATGTCCACTAAGTCAAATTCTCCACTCTGTGCTTCGCATGGAGAGTAGGATTCGTTTTTAGTGGGTTTTAGTCCCGTGAGGACCTGTGGCCGATGTGTGTGATGCGAGGTATTTCATCAGGGAGTGTGGGTTTGATGGATTGTTGAGGCCCAAGGCTTGGGAGAAGTTGGAGCAGGCCACGCGGGACCAGTGTTGGGATGGGAGTGTAGGAGCGGTGATGGCCACGATCCAGGTGCCCAGGATCTTGGCAGCATGGGCTTTGAAGTCAAGCAGGCCCATGACACCTGGATGATGAGGGCCAAACATGACCTCTAGCCATACTGGTGGAGGGCGGCCTGACCAAAGCCATCCTTGCAGCAAAGCATACAGGGATTTGAAGAAGCTTGGGGAGAATGGGATGGCGTGGGCTCCAAACCAGACTTTGGATAGGAGCATAGAGTTGGCAAGAACAACCCTGCCAGTGAGGGTAGTAGGGTGGGCTCAGAGAGAGGCGATTTGCTTCGTCACGTTGTCCAGTATACGGCACTCCATTACTGCTGATGCATATCCACCTGCCTTCATCCACACGCCCAGATGTCGTACCAGTCCTATAATAGGACGTGGCATGAAGGGGAGCACCAGTGGAGCGGTGTGTGTTGAGTTAGTAAGGCGTGGACGTGGGCGAGCAGATGGGCCGGGTTGGGAACTAATTGCTGGGGCCCAGCAGTTCTGAAACTGACCAAGGAGGATGATTTCGGTTTTGGAGGCGTTCAGTGCCGCGTTGCTTACCCAGGAATATTCCTGGATGAGGGCTTCAAGCGCGCATGCATCTTTGTTATTAGACACCCCCACCACACAATCATCTGCAAATGCCATCATCTTGACTGGGGTTTGGCCTGGCACATGGACCCCAGTGAGTTGGGCATTCACATTTCGCAGTAGTGGTCAAGGCTGAAGTTGTATAAGAGTGGGCTGAGGGGGTCCCCTTGTCACAAGCCCCTTTGAGGGCGGACTACTTCCGTTAGGAAGCCTGGGCCACGCACTGCCATTGTCACAGATTCCGTGAGCAGCATTACCCAGTTTATGAAGCGGGGGGTAGGCGGAATTGATAGAGGCAGGCCCTTAGGTATTCCCAGTTTACTCTATCATAGGCCTTTTGTTGGTCCAAGTATACAAGTGCCCCAGAGGCTGTGGACTGACATGCATTAGCCACGGAGTGCACGTTATCCCAAATTGACCTTCTGGGGATGAAACCGAATTGTTCTGGGGAGATGGTGTTAGATGCTACAGTCCCTAAATGGTTAGCCATAATTTTTGTTAAAAATTTTGTATCTGTGTTTGTTAGAGAAATGGGGCGCCAGTTAGCTAAGTCAAGCTTATCCCCTTTCTTGTAGAGTGTGACAGTAAAGGCCTCATGTCCTCCTGGTAGGAGGCGCATTTCCAACAGGCTTTGGTTAAGTGAGGCTAGCAGCAATGGGGATGTATATTTGATATATTTTTTGTAGAACTCATATGGAATGCCATCTGGGCCTGGGCATTTTCAGTTTGGTGCACCGCGATTTCCTGTCCATAATTCGTTTGGAGTAATTAAATTCATTATTTCCGGGTATTGAAAATGGTGCAGATATGAGCTCGGTCAAGAAATTCCGCCATTTTGGCTGGCTGAATTGGTTCAGCTCAGTATAACTCGGAGTAATATTTTTGCATTTTAATTGCCACTTCAGCCAGTGTGTCCACAATGGAATTATCCGATCTTCACACCGGTATGCAGGCCACGCTCTGGCATGGTGCAAAAAATTTTTTAAAGAAGTATGCGGTGCACTTGTCACCTTTAGTGATGCATGTGGCCCTGTATTAGACAAACCTGATATTTGTGTTGCCTTTCGAGTGTGTTGAGGTGGGCGGCTACCTCCGCCCACTTCTGGCCCCATGCAGGGCTGTATCCTGTGGCTGGAATGTTGGACTCCAAGTGGGCCAATTCTGCCAGAGCGCACGAGATAACCACTGATGTGGCTCGTGAGTGTCTGGAGGAGAGATGGCGAGAGTGGCAGATGGTGTCATTTTTGATAGTTGCCCATGTGGAAATGGGTTCCACGCAAAATGGTGCAACAAACAATTTTGCCATAGTTGCCTCTTCCACCCACATGGAAAATCCTGGCGACGCGAGCTTGGGGGGCGGATTTTGCACCAATGTGGGGCCTTTGCAACTGTGATGGGTAAGTGCTAGGTTATCAAGACCAGTCGGTAGTTGGAGAATTCCATTTTCTTGTTTTGAAGTGTTTGATGTGGGGTTGGAATTTTGCCAGCATTAGAATAAGGTCAATGCGGGTCATGGACCTTAATTGGCCGTTGTGGACGTGGGGATGCATCATGTTTTCGAGCAGTGGGGCATGTTGCAGCAGCGCATCCATTAACCCAAGGGTGGCTTTTAGAATGTGTAGTTCTACATGACCCTGTGGGGCGTGGGGTGAGGGAGGCCACCAGTCCGTTGGTGAGGTTAGCTAACAGTTCATGTCGCCAACTAGGAAAGAATCAGGGGGTAGTGGGAGGGATTTGACTGACAAGAAAAATTCCCAATGCTCATGTGCACCATTTGGGGCATAGATGTTGACAATTGCGTGTGCAACGTTGGCCCATGAGAAGGTGATGATGAGCACTTGGCCATTTAGGAATGTTTCTGAGGATGTGAATTTGAAAAAATTATTTTTCTGAATTAGCACCCCACAGTGCTTTGACCAAAAGGATAGGGATGGGAGGAGCATTGTTTTCCAAGCTTCCTCGGAACCTCATGGACAGTGGGACTCCTGGATGGCCAGGATATCCATGGGTATATTGTGTTGTAAAAAACTCAGTTTCCTAGCCTAGGATGGGGAGGCCTTGAGTCCGGCAATATTCAACGTCCCTAAAGTGAAGGTTTCCCCCATCGCACCTTAGGTGTGAGGGGTGGGCCCCTGGGCCCACCAGCCTCTTCAAGGTCCCCATGGGCTTTCATAGCAGCATGGGTGTTAGCAGCAACACTATTGGGGTTTTTGTTAATTTTTGTGGAAAGAATTGCATTGGCTTTGGCCTTCACTTTTTTTCCCGGCGTCAGATGAATTTTTTGCGGTGTGGATGAGTTTGGTGCACCGTCAAGTGGGTCAAAAAAAGTTTTCAGTTGGGATAGGTCCTAAGTCAGTTTTGACCGAAGCTTGGGTGCAGCGATTGGGTGAGATCGAATCTCCCATCAGATCCTCAGATTGAGTGGCCCACTCAGCATGGGCTTCCCAATCTGATTGGGTGATGGATTCCTGAGTTACTTCCACTGCAAAGGTCTCCATGTCCTCCTGGCGTTGTGAGTGTAGGATGGCGGTGGTGGCCTTGGCTGCTTCCTTGACCGCGGCCCTATGGGCCTGCTTGGCCTTCTTCCGCTCCTGTGGGGAGATGGGCTTTACCAATAGGTAGCAGCCTTGTGCTCCCCACGGGAAAGCCTCCTTGGTGCTTGCAGTTGTTTCGTAGTGCACCTCTCCACTGGCCATGGCCGCCAAGGGGTGCTCTTGGAATGTGACACCCTCCTTGATGGGGCATGCATGCGCCTTATGGCCAAACGTGTCACAGTGGGTGCAAATGGGGGTGCTCTGTCCACGGTTACCTGGAATGGGTGGGTGGTATGCCCTGCAATATCAATAAAAGTGGAGTGCGGGATCTGGGTTAGGTCCTTTGTGATCTCCTCAGTTGGGGTCAGAACTGCGATGGCTTTGCCAGTGCACAGGTGTGGCATCAGCGTAAAGCGTTGCATTTTGAAAGATTGTATTTCGCCATATATGGCGAGACCATCTTTCAGGTGTTGCTCCAAAATTCACGTTTTACTGTAGTAGGCAAAAAGTCAAACCTGAGGAAAATTTGGTTTGATTTTATCCATCTGGTGCATTTGGTTTTGATGACCCGTTGCCCTTTGGGGAGGTTGACCACTATGCGCACCGCTGCAGCCTCATCTGCTGCTATTTTGCTTTTGAAACCTAGGTCCAGCCAACCATGAAACATTGAGTGAGGTGCAACGTACACTGCAGTTGGGAAAATTTTGTGTACATCTTCACAATATTTTTCTCATAAGGCCGTTTTTTGGATGTCCAGATACACACGGACTCCAAATTCCACTGACGAAAGTGGCTGGGAGTGTGGCATGTTGATGTACTGGTTGCATCATGCTTGCCACGCGAGTATCTCTGGGGAAATTGTGACTGCCAGTTTTTCGAGATTTTTGTCTATTCCGCCAAATTCTCTGGGTCATTTTTGAACGTTGGAGGCCGCGGGCCTTCTGCCTGCTCCTCTTACCTTGCTTGCCCAACTGCTCCCTGACATGGGCGCAGACTAATCTCCTCTGTGAGATTATCAAACTAGATTTAGTCTTGAATTAGATAGGTTGCAAAAGTGTTTTCAACAAGAAGTAAAGTTATCGTTGGCTATTGAATTAACCTAAATCCACCAACAACCACCCAGCTAAACCAATTTGATTTTTTAATCAACCATCAACCACCAACCACTTACCAAAAGGTTTTTAAATTATTTAATTTACCAATCACCAAATGCTTTACTAAAACTGATAAGCTTATTAACCAACCTAAGATTACTAAGCGCTCACCAAATAATTTATATTATTATATTAAAAAAATATCAAACTTCTCAGCCATGACAATATATAGACTAGAGCCTCATATGGGGCGGTATATCACTGGATTGCTGATACAGTGAATTCATCCCAGGTGATTTTTAAGAAAGTATATATATATTTAAGTAAAAGATAGATAACCACTAACCACACAAAAATAATTAAGTTTATCAATATAAATTGTTTATTTTAATTTTTTATATTATAAACAAGTATCTAATATAAAGCAAACTTTTATGCAAAAAATATAGTATACTTCATTAACAAGATTTTAGATAATGAGCAAAAAGGTTTGAAGTTATAAGTTACAACTATCTAGCAGTAATTTTTTGCACATTAGGACTGATTTTTATATTTATCCTGAGGTCAACTTTGCTTAACTATCTTTATTAAAATTTAAATTTATTGCGGGGAAGGCCGACCATGGGACGGACACTTCTGAATATGACTCAGATGAGACAAAACTTAGTACCAGGGGAGGCACCCCAGAGACGCAATGCTATCTCTTGTTGCCAGCGGGAACGCCACTTATGGGGAGGGGGAGGGAACGTGTGAAGGGGCCGTAGCCACTATTGAGCTCGTGTGGAAGAAGGGGTCTGATTTGATGAACCAGACTGGGAACCAGGAGGAGACCAGCTGTCGGCGACATGGTGGGAGATATCCAAACATCCACGCTTGAAAGTGGTCCACCAGATGAGACCGGAATCTGTGGACAGCTTTAGGGAGGGTGGGGATGGAGCCAGCGATGGCATCCAAGACAATCGTGTGGATATTCCACATGGCGATTGCAACCACCAGAACATGGAGGGAGGGTGGGAGGGGGGAGGCCATTGATGAAGCAAACATATCTCTTGACAGACTGAAGGGATTCGTTTGATCCTGGCCTAGCAGACGTTGGACTTCGCGCCATATCGCTTTAGAGGTGGGGCACTTCTCCAGGCGGTGGAACAGCGTTCCATACTGGCCACACATGACACAGGATGAGTGTAAAGCATTAGAGCGCTCAGCTATATGATACACCCACCTCGGGCAGCGCCACACATGGGAGCGGACTTGAGGCTGCAACAGAGGATGGTGTGCGTATTTCCAGATAGTCTTTTGGGTCTCAGTGGAATAAGGGATGTCCATCATGTCCAGGTAGTCCACCCTGGATAGGACTTGGGGTCGAATGGGGATCACGCCATCATGGATGGGTAGCCCCTGTACCTCTTGTGTGAACTGAGGAGAGGGGCAGCCTCTTTGGGTTGTATGTCCACTAATACAAATTCTCCTCTCTGCGCTTTGCATGGAGAGTAGGATTCGTTTGTAGTGGGTTTTAATCCCGTGAGGACCTGTGGCCAATGTGTGTGATGCGAGGTATTTCATCAGGGAGTGTGGGTTTGATGGATTGTTGAGGCCCAAGGCTTGGGAGAAGTTGGAGCGGGCCGCGCGGGACCAGTGTTGGGATGGGAGTGTAGGAGTGGTGATGGCCACGATCCAGGTGCCCAGGATCATGGCAGCATGGGCTTTGAAGTCAAGCAGGCCCATGCCACCATGATGATGAGGGCCAAACATGACCTCTAGCCGTACTGGTTGAGGGCGGCCTGACCAAAGCCATCCTTGCAGCAAAGCATACAGGGATTTGAAGAAGCTTGGGGAGAAGGGGATGGCGTGGGCTCCGAACCAGATTTTGGATAGGAGCATAGAGTTGGCAAGAACAACCCTGCCAGTGAGGGTAGTAGGGTGGGCTCAGAGAGAGGCGATTCGCTTCATCACGTTGTCCAGTATGTGGCACTCCATTACTGCTGACGCGTATCCACCTGCCTCCATCCACACGCCCAGATGGCGTACCAGTCCTATGGTAGGACGTGGCACAAAGGGGAGCACCAGTGGAGCGGTGTGTGTTGAGTTAGTAAGGCGTGGACGTGGGCGAGCAGATGGGCCAGGTTGGGAACTACTTGCTGGGGCCCAGCAGAACTGAAACTGGCCAAGGAGGATGATTTCGGTTTTGGAGGCGTTCAGTGCCGCGTTACTTACCCAGGAATATTCCTGGATGAGGGCTTCAAGCGCACGTGCATCTTTGTTATTAGACACCCCCACCACGCAATCATCTTCAAATGCCATCATCTTGACTGGGGTTTGGCCTGGCACATGGACCCCAGTGAGGTGGGCATTCACATTTCGCAGTAGTGGGTCAAGGCTGAAGTTGTATAAGAGTGGGCTGAGGGGGTCCCCTTGTCGCAGGCCCCTTTGAGGGCGGACTACTTCCATTAGGAAGCCTGGGCCACGCACTGCCATTGTTGCAGATTCCGTGAGCAGCATCACCCAGTTTATGAAGCGGGAGGTAGGCGGAATTGATGGAGGCACGCCCTTAGGTATTCCCAGTTTACTCTATCATAGGCCTTTTGTTGGTCCAAGAATACAAGTGCCCCAGAGGCTGTGGACTGACACACATTAGCCACAGAGTGCACGTTATCCCAAATCGACCTTATGGGGATGAAACCAAATTGTTCTGGGGAGATGGTGGCAGATGCTACAGTCCCTAAACGGTTAGCCATGATTTTATTAAAATTTTGGTGTCTGTATTTGTTAGAGAAATGGGGCGCCAGTTGGCTAAGTCAAGCCTATCCCCTTTCTTGAAGAGTGTGACAGTAAAGGCCTCATGTCCTCCTGGTAGGAGGCGCGTTTCCAACAGGCTTTGGTTGATTGAGGCTAGCAGCAGTGGGGATATATATTTAGAATATTTTTTGTAGAACTCATATGAAATGCCATCTGGGCCTGGGCATTTTTGGTTTGGTGCACCGCGAATGGCTGTCCATAATTTGTTCGGAGTAATTAAATTCATTATTTCTGGGTATCAGAAAATGGTGCAGATATGAGCTTGGTCAAGAAATTCCGCCATTTTGTCCAGCTGAATTGATTCAGCTCGGTATAACTCAGAGTAATATCTTTGCGTTTTGATTGCCACTTCAGCTGGTGTGTCCACAATGGAATTATCCAATCTTCACACCTGTGTGCAGGCCACGCTCTGGCGTGGTGCAAAATTTTTTTAAAGAAGTATGTGGTGCACTTGTCGCCTTTAGTGATGCGTGTGGCCCTGTATTGGACACAAACCCAATGTTTGTGTTGCCTTTTGAGTGCGTTGAGGTGGGCGGCTGCCTCCACCCACTTCTGGCCCCATGCAGGGCTATATCCTGTGGCTGGAATGTTGGACTCCAAGTGGGCCAATTCTGCCAGCGCACATGAGATAACCACCGATGTGGCTCATGAGCATCTGGAGGAGAGATGGCAATAGTGGCAGATGGTGTCTTCTTTGAAAGTTGCCCATGTGGAAATGGGGTCCACGCAAAACGGTGCAACAAATGATTTTGCCAAAGTTGCCTCTTCCACCCACATGGAAAATCCTGGTGACGCGAGCTTGGGGGGCGGATTTTGCACCAATGTGGGGCCTTTGCAACTGTGACAGGTAAGTGGTATGTTAAGGAGACCAGTCGGTGGTTGAAGAATTCCATTTTTGTTCTTTTGAAGTGGGAGATGTGGGGTTGGAATTTTGCCAGCATTAGAATAAGGTCGATGCGGGTCATGGACCTTAATTGCCCATTGTGGATGTGGGGACACATCATGTTTTTGAGCAGTGGGGCATGTCGTGGCGTGCATTCATTAACCCAAGGGTGGCTTTTAGTAGCGTAGTTCTACGTGACCCTGTGGGGCGTGGGGTGATGGCAGCCACCAGTCCGTTGGTCAGGTTAGCCAACAGTTCATGTTACCAACTAGGAAAGAATTGGGGGGTAGTGGGAGGGATTTGACCGGTGAGAAAATTCCCGACGCTCGTGTGCACTGTTTGGGGCATAAATGTTGACGATTGTGTGTGCAACATTGGCCCATGAGAAGGTGACAACGAGCACTTGGCCATTTAGGAATGTTTCTGAGGATGTGAATTTGAAAAATTGTTTTTCTGAATTAGCACCCCACAGTGCTTTGAACAAAAGGATAGGGATGGTAAGAGCATTGTTTTCCAAGCTTCCTCAGAACCTCGTGGACAGTGAGACTCCTGGATGGCCAGGATATCCACGGGTAAATTGTTTTGTAAAAAACTCAGTTTCCTAGCCCAGGATGGGGAGGCCTTGAGTCTGGCGATATTCAGCATCCCTAGAGTGAAGGTTTCCCCCATTGCACCTTAGGTGCGAGGGGTGGGCCCCGGGCCCATCAGCCTCTTCCAGGTCCCCATGGGCTTTCACAGCAGCATGGGTGTTAGCAGCAACGCTATTGGGGTTTTTGTTAATTTTTGCAGAAAGAGTCACGTTGGCTTTGGCTTTGGCCTTCGCTTTTTGTTTTCCTGACGTCGGACAAATTTTTTGCGGTGCGGATAAGTTTGGTGCACCGTCAAGCAGGGCAAAAAAATTTTTTCGGTTGGGATAGGTCCCAAGTCAGTTTTGACTGGAGCTGGGGTGCAGCGATTGGGTGAGATCAAATCTCCCATCTGATCCTTGGATTGAGTGGCCCACTTAGCATGGGCCGCCCAATCTGATTGGGTGATGGATTCCCGAGTTGCTTCCACTGTGAAGGTCTCCATGTCCTCCTGGTGTTGTGAGTGTGGGATGGTGGTGGTGGCCTTGGTCGCTTCCTTGGCTGCGGCCCTATGGGCCTGCTTGGCCTTTTTCCGCTCCTGCAGGGAGATGGGCTTTACCAATAGGTAGCAGCCTTGTGCTCCCCATGGGAAAGCCTCCTTGGTGCTTGTGGTTGGTTCATAGTGCGCCTCTCCGCTGGCCATGGCTGCCAAGGGGTGCTCTTGGAATGTGACGCCCTCCTTTATGGGGCATGCATGCACCTTATGGCCAAATGCATCACAGTGGGTGCAAATGGGGGGCACGCTGTCCACAGTTACCCAGAATGGGTGGGTGGTATGCCCTGTGATATCAATAAAGGTGGAGTGCGGGATCTGGGTTAGGTCCTTCACGATCTCCTCAGTTGGGGTCAGAACTGCGATTGCTTTACCAGTGCACAGGTGTGGCATCAGCGTAAAACGTTGCATTTCAAAAGATTGTATTTCGCTGTATATGGCGAGACCATCTTTCTGGTGTTGCTCCAAAATGTCACGTTTTACTGTAGTAGGCAAAAAGTCAAATGTGAGGAAAATTTGGTTTGATTTTGTCCATCTGGTGCGTTTGGTTTTGATGACCTGTTGCCCTTCAGGGAGGTTGACCACTATGCACACCGCTGCAGCCTCATCTGCTGCTATTTTGCTTTCAAAACCTAGGTCCAGCCAACCGCGTGACATGGAGTGAGGTGCAACGTACACCGCGGTCAGGAAAATTTTGTGTACATCTTCACAAAATTTTTCCCATAAGGCCGTTTTTGGATGTCCAGATACACATGGACTCCAAATTCCACCGATGAAAGTGGCTGGGAGTGTGGCGTGTTGATGTACTGGTTGCATCGTGCTTGCCACGCGAGTATCTCCAGGGAAATTGTGACCGCCAGTTTTTTTAGATTTTTTTCTATTCCGCCAGATTCTCTGGGGCGTTTTTGAATATTAGAGGCCGCGGGCCTTCTGCCTGCTCCTCTTGCTTTGCTTGCCCAACTGCTCCCAGACATGGGCGCAGACTAATCCCCTCTATGAGATTATCAAACTAGAAGTAGTCTTGAATTGAATGGGTTGCAAAAGTGTTTGCAACAAGAAAGAAAAGTTTTTTTGCTTAACTATCTTTATAATATGCATAAAATATAAAAATTGAAATCAACATGCTTGCTTGTATAAAAGCATAGAGATATTTTATATATTTTAGGGCTTTTTTATATTCATCATTAAAAATATATAAATACATTTCTTAAGTAAAAAATAGGCATAAACCAAATTTATTTGAGGCAAGCTGACCAAGGGATAGACAATACTAAAAGGCTCAAAGAGCAAAAATAAATAAATACCTAAAAATGAACCAAAAATATTTAAAATTAGGAGATCAAAACAAACATAACAAAAAAACACAACTAACTAGGTGAGACAGCGTAGAACCGCTTATATGACCATAAGAAAGAAAGGAGAGATTGGGTGGCTCTTCAATAGAAGAGGCATACGGAGAGAGTTGGTGGTATAAGGCAGTGAGAAGAGGCGTGGGGGTATCCGCATGTTGAGGGTCAAGCATCAGAGGTCTTGGGTAGAGGTGGGATGTCAAGACAGAAAAAATAAACTTAAAAAAGATTGTGTTCAGCTTAGAAATGGGTGTCAAGACAAAGGAAATGCCTCAAATTTACAGTGGTGATTCTGTTTGCAGTGAAACCCTTTGCTTGTGAATTTACTTTTAAGAAAGATATATTAAGCTTCCTACAGCTTAAATTTATTAAAAAAGATAAGCAACAAAAGCTTCTTACAAAAACTTACTAAGTGTGTAACCAAATAACCTTAAAAACTATCAACTAAAAAAGAGATAATGATTTTAATTAAACATACATAAATGTTTTTTATAAACTTAAATTTGAATCTTAATTTATATTGTTAGGATAAAGATAAATAGTCTAGACCATTAAAAAAAGTTAAAATTGATAAATTATTTCAAAATATCTGTTTTTTTAGTTTATTTGCTTTTGAGATATTATGTCACTTACATTACATAAACATCAGATAGACATTGATAGATATTAAATTTTAAATACTTCAAATTATCTGATATTAAGATATCAACATACTTTTCTTATAATAAAATTATATCAGTGGTACTTATAATATAATTATATTAGTGGTGTTAATTGGATTGATTTGTAGGGGGTATAAGGCGAGTCGGTAGGGCGTACAGCTACCAACCTGAAGGTTGCGCGTTCAAATTCCACCCTTTGCACATCGATTGGGGTGCCAGCTGAAGGAAACTATTGGCGGTTAGTAGGTATAATAACACGAAAACCTTACCCATGACGTAACCAGAAAAATCCGAGTCTCAATCCAGAGGTGAAAAAACTTTATATGACAGAGTTGACCCTGCTCAGGTTTCATGTCAATACTTTCTTTCTCTATTTTGGTAATGTCCATCCCCCGGTCAGCTTGCCTCAAATAAATAAAATAAAATAAATTGGATTGATTTGTAAAGTTTATTTGTTTCTACCAACCACTTGGATTAGAAAACCTTAATCTAGAAACTTAAAGTAGTGGTTACATGGCTAAACTTTTATATATATTAACCAATCACCAATCAAATGGTTTTGTGAACTTGACCATGGGCTCCGCTACTGTGCCATGCCAACCATTAGAAGACTGGTGGCCCTTTGCTATTTTGCTTTCAACGGTGTATCAACCCTTATAAGCCCTGCATCCAACCCATCAACTAACTACCAACGGCTTTGCCTTTAGCCCCAGGCGTCCTCAGCATATGCCCTGGCAAGTCCTGCCATCTTCCTGCGTGGCTCAAGCACTTCCACACTGCCCCACCCTCGTGACTCTTCACCAACCCATCTGGGCATTCCCCAGTGAGTCTATCCCCCTTCTTGGGCGGCTATGGCACATCCCACGCTGCACCCTGCTAATGTTGGTGGCTATGCAGCTCATCTGCTGGCAGCCAGCTGGCCAGGTCTTGCCAGTTCCTCATAAGGAGGAGGCATTGGAGCTGGCAGCGCTGGCCACTCCAGTTGTGATCACCTGTGCCTATTGGGGATCTCCTATACCACCTACCCCACTATATTTGCACTAAGCTACTTCAAAGAAATAGGAAAGATGGCATATGAGAGATGTTTATTAGGAGGGAATAATTATTTATACTAAATTCAGGGCTACTGCTCCCAAGTACACTTTGGCCAATCATCTGCTGAAAAACACATCAGCCTCTTGATGCCACAACTCTCTATCAGATTGGAAACTCTATTCATTCATACTCATAGCGATCCCTCCAGATCTGCTCATCTGATCACCGAATAGCAATTTAGGTCAATCCAACCTCAGCATAAGTCGCTGGTCAATCATATATAAATTCATAGGAATTAGGATTTTGATCATCTTCAGCATGAGTCACCAGTGCTTCAAATTAGTTGGCAGAACCATTTCAGAGTCATAACAAATTCATCAGCTTTCTGCTGGAAACTCCCACAACAATCTTTGGATGGTATTTTGGCAGTGACACAGCTTCCATCAAACCTAATCTCGATTAAATATATAACATTAAATAGTATTGAACTAGCCAATTAGCCAGCAATTACGCCCAACTAACTGAAACCCCTAATTTGGATACTATTGGAAGGATTCATCTGGTTAAAAACCCAATATTGCCCACCACTTAACCAGATGATATCCTTCAGCATGGCCCACCACAATGGTAGGTCAAAACCTTCCAGCGCCCTCATGAAGGAGCGCTGGTCTTAACCAGTGGCAAAAGCCACTCTGTAACTAAAACCTCCAACTACTCAAGCAGCCCACCAGCGAAGCCCCCTGTAGTGAGCACCACTGTCACAAAATTGACCATGAGCTCCGCTACTGTGCCAGGCCAACCATTATGAAGACTGGTAGCCCTTTGATATTTCGCCTTCATTGGTGTACCAACCCTCATAAGTCCTGCGCCCAACCCAACAATTAATTACTTTCAGCTTCGCCTTTAGCCCTAGGCGTCCTTGACATGTGCCCTGGCAAGTCCTGCCCCCTTCCTGGGCGGCTCAGGCACTTCCACACTGCCCCACCCTCAAGACCCTTCACCAACCCATCTGGGCATACTTAGCGAGTCTATCCCCCTTCTTGGGCGGCTATGGCACATCCCACGCTGCACCCTGCTAATGTTGGTGGCTATGCAGCTCATCTGCTGGCAGCCAGCTGGCCAGGTTCCCACCAGTTCCTTATAAGGTGGAGGCATAGGAGATGGCAGTGCCAACCACTCCAGGCATGATCACCCGCGCCTATGGGGGATCTCATATAACACCTTCCTCACTCTAGTTGTACTAAGCTACTTCAAACAAACAGGAAAGATGGCAAACAAGAGATGTTATAGGAGGGAATAATTGACTATTTATACTACTTTCAGGGCTACTGCGCCCAAGTGCTTTTTGGCCAATCAACTTCCAGAATTCCCATTGGCATCTTTATTCCAAACTTCTATCAGATCGTAAACTAATCATTCATACTTCATAGCAATTCCCTCCAGACCTTCTCATCTGATCACTGAATATAAATTTAGGTCAATCCATCCTCAGCATTAGTTGCTGGTCAATTGTATTTAAATTCATTAAAAAAAGCTTTTGAGCATCCTTGGCATGAGTCACTGGTGCTCCAAATTAGATGGCGGAACCATTTTGGATGATTCATAAAAGATCTATCAGCTTTCCGCTGGAAACTCCCACAACAATATTTGGATGGTTTTTTGGCAGTAAATTCAGCTTCCACTGAACTAAACTCGATTAAATATATAACATTAACTAGTATTGAACTAGCCAATTAGCCAGCAATTACGCCCAACTAACTGAAACCCCTAATTTGGATACTATTGGTAGGATTCATCTGGTTAAAATCCTGACAAATGGTTAAATAATTTATCCTAATAAATTGATTTAATTTTTGACAGACACACATAGACATTTTTAAATTTTGCCACACTGTATTGTTAATCCAGTGAACACATAGACTAGACCCCAAGTGGGGCGGTATAGCACTGAATTGCTGATACGGTGAATTCTTTATATTTAGTTAGTATGTAGAAATAAATAGTATGATTTGTATAATCAGTATATATAAATATATATACTAAACTCTGCTTGCCATCTACAATACTTTTAAAAATTTTAAGGTGGGTCAAACTTAAAGGGACAAATATACCACAAATATACTACTTCAAAGTTTCCTACCAGTAAAGGTTTTAATTATATGGATAAAAACTACACCAAAGATATAGGAAGAAATACACCACTATTCAAGGCGCCCTTTTTAAATACTTTTTATTAGATAAGGCAATTCTATTAATCATTTAATTATATATAGTAGTATTTAGTTGATAGTTGACGATAGAAGTATAAAAGATGATAATGGTATAACAACCCATCTTATAGATATATAAATAAAATAATATTATATATATTTATTAGATCCCTCCAACAGATAAACTATAATAACCAAACTTATGACATATATTTATATATTAGAGGAGAAAACAAAGGATAAAGCTAATTTTAATCATAACAAAAAATGGTATAAATTATAAATAAAAAATGATATAAAGGTCGTTAATTAAAATTTTTATATTATCTCAACTGAAAAGTTTAATATTATTTAGATAATATTACAAAACTATTAATTACCCAGCCAAAACCATTATACCTAATAAAATTAACATTTACCAAGTAACCTATATACTAACAAAACAACTTAGCAAGTTGTTATTAACCAAATAACCACTAACTGTTCGAAAAACTAATGAACCATCAAATTGACCAATTAATATGCATATGCACAGCGAAATTGCAGAATAAATTTTCTAAAAATGGTTTTATTTAAGAATTATAATAAACATCAAAGTAAAATGTGAATTTTAGATAAGGAAAGTAAAATACAACCTTGAACTAAATAAGTATGTTTTGTAAGATCAGTGAAGAATATTATTTATTTGAGGTGGGTTATCTGGGGGATGATACCACACTAATTTAAAGAAGAAAAAAAATTTATGGGAAATGAGGATAGATCTAGTAAACCTTCACATGAAGCATTATGATAGGTCAGGAACTCTATGAAGTGCATTGCTATTTACTATTATGGTTTGGGGCATTAGAGCGCAACACCAAATTAGCCATTAGTTGGCCCCTACCCAAAGTTCATCTACTGGGATCAAACTTGGGAGGCAATGGTCAAAGAGTCCATACTCTACCATTGGGGTACCTTTCCTCAAGAGTTATGCAAAATCAATAATAATTAGGCGTGTAAGACTAAAAAATACTGCCATACCAGTAATTTTCTGGTGAGTGGATTGGGAGCCTAAAAACTATTAAAATTGCAATCAGGTGCCTTCTTTTATGGATGTCCTTGTGAGAGGGAAGCCTGAGGAGGATCAGTTAGTAATCCTAGGGTCCCAGAAAGTATCAATGTTTCCCCTAGAGGTCTCCTGGTGGGTGCAAGAGGCCGCAACCACCAGAAGTCTAAATGATCGTTTTCAAACTCCCCATCCTCTGCAAAAAAAACCTAATGAAAACAGAAAAATTATTCAAATTCAAGGGTCCCTGACAATGCTTGTGACATTACTTTGAGATTATCATCTCAGTAGTACCAACCAGGAACATTAAGGTAAAATGCAATCAAGTGCTTTCTCCAATAGTTAATCTTATGAGAGGGATGTCTTAGGAGATAAGTTAGAAATCCAGGGTTTTAGAAAATTTCAACATTTCCCCTGGAGGTCACTTGGTAATCGTAAGAGGCCTCAATCGCCAGCAGTCCAAAACACCACTCCCAAACTCCCCACCTCTGAAAAAACACAATGAAAACAGTAAAGAAGATTAAAGGTCCTTGGCAATGCTTAGGACATTACTATAGGACTATACTTCAGGCTTTCAGCAAGCACAACCAATAGAATGATTGATTTTCTAAGTCCAACCTTAGGATTTCTATCCAATCTTCAATTATTATAGGAGTGAGTAAAAATTAATATATGATATCTTTTCAATTGAGAATGAGAAAAGACTACCAATAAATGTCTAAAATATGTGTGTTTAGCCTCTTTTTTTTCTACTGGAACCCTAAAGCTCACAGGTGCAGTTTTGATCTATTTTCACTGTTTATATATTGGTATCCAAAGAGCAAAGCCTTGCATCTTCAGAAACACATTCACTTGAAGGTGTAAAGTATTGCAAATCAGAAAAAAGCCAAAAGTTGAAGCAGTGAAATATTTACAAATTTTTATGCACAAGAGAACGCTACATATAGGATACTAGTTTTTGAAGATATGACAGGTGGGATAGAGAAGAGGACCCAAGGTGATGTCATATAAATGTCAAACCTTGGCACTTATGGTGAGCGCTAAGGCTGAAACTAAAGTCAGCTCAGTTTCAAAACTCTGAAGGAGCAGCTAGGTTTCATGAGAACGGCAGAAGAAGTTTAGACTGGCCTGCCAGTAGGGGTGCGTGAGCACCCAAAAAGCAAGCCAGAATGCCAGTGGCATTGCTGCTCTTACAACGTTGTTTGGAGCTTGAAATTGGGTAAAAATGACTCGTTAATGTAGAATGAACATGAAAAGGAACCTGATAACAAACCAAATAGAAACAACTCTAGACACTGAGGGTCTTGCTGCAGGGGATTGTACTTTTGGGTTTACTACTTTGGTGTTAATGGTGGGAGAGTTCATCATCAACGTTGAGACAAGGGGTGGACCCTTGCTTGAAAATGAGCTATATAAAACCACAAATTCCAATATCTTGATAGTGGATGTAACGGGTGAGTTTGCACCAATATGCTACAGACAGATTGGGAAGTAAGAGCCATGTTACTGACCATACTAGGGACAGGCCCACTGAAGCCCATCCCCAAACCCTTCCACCATGCCTCATCATTGCCACATATTCTTTTACCACTGTTCCCATGACGCTGCATATTAACAGCAGGGTCTGGGACCAAGAAAGGGCTGAGAGCGACGCCAATGCCATGCCAAGCTAACTTGTTGATCTCTTAATTCCAATCTGATTCTTTAATAATTTTAATAACATAATATTTCTTTATTAGCAAGCAGTCATTTTTATTTATTTTTCGTTATTTCTTTAGAAGATGCAACTGTCCCTTCAGGGCCATGACATCCTCCAAAAAATAGCGCTTTGCAATGTATTGAATAATCTTCCTCTTATGCTAGGCTCTATTAAACACTGTCCAGCACCTCGCTTGCAAAGTCTCCACATCCCATTGGATCATCATTCACATTATGCATAAGCCCAATGTCATTTCAAGGATGCATTTTGGGTTTAGATGTCATTTTTACTAGCTCTGACTTCCCCAAGTTTGAGGCTCTTTGGATTAAAGCAACATTTGGATCAAATGCCAACTGATCTGAAGCAATGTATGGATCTGGTGCCTCCTGATCCGTTACAGTGGATAGCTTCAGTAGTAAGTGCTTAAATCCTGTTGGACATTCTCTTTCTCGACTTAGGAAAAAGAAAGTTGAAAGTATTAGGGCTCCCAAATCTGCCATTATGATTGGCCCATCTCCTAGCTGACCATCAACTAACATTGAGGTCAACAATGATATAAGTATAAACAGCGAAAAAACCTTGGCAGATTCTCAGTGGAATCCTAATCTACGGAAAAATATGATTTACCACAAAAGTTGGCTTAAAAAGGTAAACACTAACAATAGGATTACTCCAACTCCTCAGTTGAATCTGAGGAGTATAATGTCGCTCAGATCGGAACCACCGCAAGGCAAGAAGACTTTGCCCATCAATGATTGGGTGTGGGTTAACCAATCATTACCATATGAATCTAACCACCGCCGAGGTGCAAAGATTTTACATGAAGATGATAGGGTAACAATTATCCAATCATTACCATCTGAGTCCAACCATTGCCAAGTTATTCAATCATTACCAGTCAAGTCTGACCACCGCTGAGGTGAAAAGGTTTTACTTGCTGGTGATTGGATACAATTTATCCAATCATTACCGCACAGTCAGTTTTGCCTCAAAAATTTTATCTTCCATCTGATAGGCTAAAAGCCTATATTCCCTAATCTAGATAACTGAGCTTTGCATTCTTTTACCTCAATTATCAATGGTCTCAAAATTTGAACTAGTATAAATAGGAAAAGCTAGTATCAACAAGGGGGCCTTTCTTGGTTTTGCCGCGCTTTTAATAATAAAAAAAATATAAAAACTTTAAAAAGTATTATTTTATACTTTTATTAAAAAGTAAGTTTCTCACTCTGAGAAATTAATTGTGGCCTCCATTCGCGGATCAACAATTTGGTGCTCACTACAGGGGTCGAGCCCCTAAATACTTTGACAAGTATCAACAAAATGGAGACTGTCAACGTGAGCAGTTCCCCTGACTTGCAAAACAGTTGCTCCTAAGAAGCAACTAGCCAGCTCCTTCTACCTTTTCAAAGAGTTAGAGCAACGGCCATTCAAATTACCCATGAAGGACAGATACACCCCCTGGGGAAGGGAGTGTTGCCTCCTTCTTGTATGTTTATGAAGCTGCGATGGATAGCGCTACTGACAAACAAAAAGTTCAGTACATCCTTCCCTGTCTAAGCCGCCAAGCTCAAGAGTTGATCATTCCTCATTTGGACCCTCAGCACACCTGGTCAGAGGTCAAGAAGGCCCTCTTAGCTGAATTTGGGTCCCAGCAGAGCTTACACTGGGCAAAACAGGCTTTCATGCGCCTTGCCATGTATGAGGGTGAAACCCTCCTTAATTTTGCTGAGCGGTTCTACCTCGCTGCTCAAAGGTTGGCTAAGTCTAACCTGCTTACCCTGGATAACGCTATCGCCACTATCTTAACAGGGTTAACTTCACAACCCTCTCTCACCAGGCACAATTTATCAGTGAAACGTCATTTTACAACCTTCTGAGATATAAAAGAGGCGTTGTTAGATGTCGCTCATATCCCTTTAGAGGAGCTGGAGCCTGCTGAATCGTTGGAGGTGAGTCCACCTTTGCTTATCCTCCCCCCAAAACCTGCTTCTTCGGTGTGACATAAAACGGACATTCCTCATCCATGCAAAGCGGAGATCCCCACTATGGTTTCCCCTTCAGCTTGATCCATAGGTGCGCGCTTTAAGGGTATGTCCTCCAGGACTACTGGAGTTGAGAAAATACAGGTTAAAGCAAAGAAAATTACCCCACCTCTCGTGACTGTCTTCCCCACTTCAATTGTAACCTTGCCCATGGTGGAAAATACCCCAGAGGCTGACTCTGAGGGGGGTTACAAAAACGTTGGGTATTACTTGTTGGGAGCTCTTGTGGAAGTGGAGGTCCCAGATCACCTAAACGCTGGGGGAGTAGACGAAGCCACCATACCTGAGGATACTTACCTCTGTCAAGTTCTAGGGGAGCCCATTGATATCGATACTGCCAGCGACACCAATGAGGTGTTGTCTCACATTATTCGCCCTATCCAGCATGGCCATACCATGCAATCCATCCAAGAAAATTACCCCGAGACCGCGTGCAAATTAGCCTCCAAACTCCATCTTAAGGAGGTCTTAGCGCTATCACCCACTTCTGGGGGGATACTTATGAAGGTCGAAGTGGTTATCCAAAAAGTTTGGGTGATGGCCATCCTAGATACAGGCTCCCCAGTGAACATCATCTCTTCCAAGTTGATGAAAAAGATCCAACTTGCACCTGACTTGGAGTACAACCAAGACTTTGGAACCGCTGGTCCTAATAACACCTGTGCACTAGGTGCTTACTCATCCCTTCCCATCTGTATTGGGAAGCTTATTCTATCAGCCCCTGCAGTGGCTTTTTATAAAAACAATTATGATTTGCTTATAGGTACTAAGTTCATGATCAAGTATGAAGGCATTATCAATATGAAGCAAGGGACCCTATCTTTACTGAACTACAAAGTTCCATTAGTTTTATCCAGCGAAGAACACCCCTCTTCCACTTTGCCTTATGTCACCTCTGGGCGCAACACTAAGAAATCGCTCAATTCAGTGGAGGTTAGCAATGGTATTCCAAATTTTGTGGCAGATGAGGTGATGAGTAAGCCAGGTGAACTACTAGTGGTTGACATGAAAATCACATCCCAAAACCCCTCCAAACTCTTAATTAAGACCAACTTTAAAGGAAAAGTCCAGGCTCTTAAAGTACAGCCTAAAAAGAGAATTCTATCTTAAAACCCGTGTAGGCAACTGTTTCTCATCCCAAGGCTCAAAAAAATCGCTCTTCCAAAGATGCTACCCCTCACAAACCTCAGTCTAAACCTCTGCTCACTAAGAATGAAGAATTATATGCTAGGAATTCTATCCAAGCAAACACAGTGACTAAAAAAGGTCAAGCTGCTAATGAGCACCGAGCTCCTCTGCCCTCTTACAAAGTGTTATATAGGGTTCTATATCACCGCAATTGCACAAAACCCCAAAGTGACACACTTAGATCAAATTGGGATGGTCCATATATTATCATACACAAGAGAGGAGATGAGTATTCCATAAAGTCTTTGGCTACAAGAAACATCCTAATCTGGGTACATGGCCGCTTCCTCCGACCCTACACCCCTACCAACATTCTTGAGGAGGGCAATGTCAGACATTCTCTTTCTTGACTTAGGAAAAAGAATGTTGGAAGTATTAGGGCTCCCAAATCTGCCATTATGATTGGCCCATTTCCTAGCTGACCATCAACTAACATTGAGGTCAACAATGATATAAATACAAACAGCAAAAAAACTTGGCGGATTCTCAGTGGAATCCTAATCAACGGAAAAATATGATTTACCACAAAAAGCAGCTTAAAAAGGTAAACACTAACCATAGGATTACTCTGACTCCTTGGTCAAATCCGAGGAGTATAATGTTGCTCAGATCAGAACCATCGCAAGGCAAGAAGATTTTGCCTGTCAATGATTGGGTGCAGGTTAACCAATCATTACCATCTGAATCTAACCACCGCCGAGGTGCAAAGATTTTATGTGAAGATGATAGGGTAATAATTAGCCAATCATTACCATCTGAGTCTGACCATCGCTGAGTTACCCAATTATTATTAGTTGAGTCTGACCACCATTAAGGTGAAAAGATTTTACTTGCTGGTGATTGGATACAATTCATCCAATCATTACCGCATGGGTCAGTTTTGCCTCAAAAATTTTAGCTTCCATCTGATAGGCTAAAAGCATATATTCCCTAATCTAGATAACTGAGCTTTTCATTCTTTTACCTCAAATATTGATGGTCTCAAAATTTGAACTAGTTTAAATAGGAAAAGCTAGTATTGACAAGGGGGCCTTTCTTGGTTTTGCTGCGCTTTTAATAATAATAAAAATATAAACTTTAAAAAGTATTATTTTATACTTTTATTAAGCAGTAAGTTTCTCACTCTGAGAAATTAATTGTGGCCTCCATTCACGGATCCCACAAATCCTAGAAGTTTCTTGCGCGTTAGATTAATTTGACTATGTTGGGAGTGATTGTAATTATCAAAACTGGTAATGCCCATATGATGTAGGGACTAACAGGCCACCAGGCTATTGCCATCAGGACTTCAGCAAGAAGAATTCAGGTAAAAATAAGTTATTTGGGTACTAGCAGGAATTACTGGAAAGGAAGATAAAGAGAATTGACAAACAATTTCCTCAGTGCAATGCAGCTGATTATATATTGTTTGATTAGATAATGGGTTTAAGCAAGGATTGAAGCCCTCAAATTTGTCTTAAACTGGTGAATTTTTGGGGGGAGGGAAAATAATTTTAATTAAATCCAACATTAAAGTATTCAGCAGCAGGCTGAGTCACTATTATTTCAGCCACAACAGGCCACCCCACATAGGGGTGGTCCAAATTGGTTGAAAATAGGCTTGGGATACCTAACCCACCCATGCCCGGTTGCTGAAACGTTCATTCAACTAAATGAGTTATGTAAGCCACAACTCTCAGCTCATTAGATAGGGCTCTAAATTATCTGCGATAGTCCCTGAAGGTACCATATGCTCATTGGGGATCATCCCTGACGATTTATAGGGGTGTTTGACATTAGCAATTGTACTGCTAGCTGAGTCAAAACTGTTGGCGATTCTAGCCAATAATCCTATACTTATCCCTTCTTGGCTATTTATTTTTCCAATCGTCAGATTAAACCCTGTTGGTTACAGACCATTCATTTTCAATTCAGTGATCTTGGTGCAGATTTCCTCAATTTGGCAGACAGGTTTGGCAGAAGCGAGCGCGGGTATCAGAGGAGGAATCTTTAGAGAAGTGCTGTTACCCCAATGCTTGTCTACCATGTGGGTGAGGTTGCCCTGTGTTACAGGGGTTACAGCCGCCCTCTTCAGACCCTTCTTATTTGGAAATGGGAAAATTGCCCGATCCTCACAAAGGGGAAGTTCCCCTGGACTTACATTAAGAAGTGATATTTGGACGTCATTATCAAAGAAGGGTCTTACAGGAACAACCCCAAGAGGTAAGTTTGTATGTATAATTGCTTCTTCTGCCAAAAGTTTCACATACACATTGTCAGGCAAAGTTGAGAAAAAATTTCAATATGTAAAGAATCACTTTCGATATTGACTTGCTGATGGGTACAATGGTGAGGAAAATGAAAGCAAAATACAGGTTCAAGTAATCCATTAGCCAATCTGCATGACCAGCTAATATTCTTTTTATACGTGACAGCTGTTCCAATAGCAAGTTCCAGTGACATGAAAAGTAGACCTGTTAGTCATCAAGTAAAGTGTGGAGACTCAAACGCATACTTTGTGATAATGTTGATCATCTTCCAGATGTAACAGTTTCTTCAAATTATTATGGAATGGAGTCATATGTTTAAGTAAAAGAGTGGGACCAGGAAGAGTTGAATGCAACTTTAAGAGCACATGAGGTAATAAGGATGAGAGAGAAACCATATAGATGGTTTTTTTCAGAGTTGACTATAAGCTGACGGTTGACAACCTTTAAATCACAATAAGTAGCAGTACTTAAACTGGAGGTCATCAGCATGCCGCTTAGCGTCATTGAGAAAACACAAATAGTTAATCCTTAGATAGGACAGGTAACCGTCAAAGGAATCTGGGCTTTAGTGCATCTTGGGTTTTTTGAGGCACAAAGCCCCAATTGTTGGTCCAAGATGAAGCCAGTTACCACAGAAAAAATGTGGACACCCCCTGCAAGTGTTGTGGGTTTCTCTTATAGGAGGTGAGGGCATCGATCAATTGTTCCTAACAGATTTTAAGACAGCTTGCTAGCTTTATTAATAATGAGAAGCTTTAGATCATCAAATTGCTCAATCTGTTTAACTGTAGGACGTGCTGACCGTGGATTGCCAAGAAGAGTAAGGGTAAAACGCTTATGAAATGAAAGCCCTTCAGCATTCACTGCAGCAATTCCCATGCCAGAATATACCGTCACACTATATAGTCTTTTCCAAAGCTGAGCATGTAAAAGCAGAGCTTTGATAACATGACTTTTGCCAACTTCTGAACTTCTACCAAGAAGCCAATAAGTTGTGATCTCTGATCCATCAGTGGAATGAATATTTCACATGCTGCAGAATTGGCATATTTTTTACAAATACCCAGCAGCTGCAAAAATGCTTGGTGCTACTTTTGTTTCAGTCTTTTAAAGCAGGATACTTGATTTGAGTTTTTATACTGATGCAATTCTTCAGATGCATCTAATGATGACAACCATTATGCTTGATGACATGCAGTTTCTAGCCTTTGAACAATAATATCACGTGTGGGAAACTCTGATAATAGTGATTGGGGATTAGGGTCACTATTAGCAACAGAAATCTGTTCATCAATCTCAATCAATATTGCATCAAAGGTGCTCAAATCAAAAATATGATCAGACCTTTGTTCAATTATAACAAGATTGATAATTGGGCTGTATATAACATCATTAACATTGCTAAGGCCTTCAAGAACAGTTACTGTACATGTCTAATTCTACCCTAGGTAGTTTGGTGTTATCATGAACTTCATTAAAATATCGAGCCCATTGACTTTGATTGTTCCTGCCCTCTTCATCAGAAAATGGGGCATCAGGGCCATCATTATTTATATCTCCAAATGGCCAACAAGCAGGTTTGCTCTCCTCAGTTTTAATGTTTCTTGATTCAGCTTCCCTGCGCTTACCAAAATAGTAATCCTCTAAGTGAGCAATGTACTGATCCATGTCAGGTGTTTGCACACATTCTTTTAAATGCTTCTTTCCAAGTTGTATAATGTTTCAAATTTTCAAGTTGACGGAAAGGTTTGTGAAGGACAAGTATAGTTTTGAGATAGCACTCACGTTCAAATTCTATAATATTTGAAGCTTCAATGTCAGGAACATGTTGGCCATGAAATCAACTAGAAAATACTTAGATGCTTTTTTGATGAATGGGAGATGGCAAGAGGATGATCTTCAATGAAATGCAATTGATCACCCCCTTTTATCCGTTCATAGTTTTTCATAAATTTTAATAAACACAAGTTGTCAAGTTCTCTGTTCGTATAGATGTAATCTGTTGTAGAAGTCATAATGTCAAAATTCCCATCTATAATTGGAACTTGGGATGCCTGAATTTCACCTTCAGATTGTAGAGCAGAATAACTTGGTTGATGAAAAGGTTAACAAAACTGTGAGATATAAAAAAGGACTCCCATGTTGAATGTAAAGGCATGCCATTGGAGCAGAAACCTTCTGCTTGCTTGAAAGAGACTTTAACATGGATTGTATACATGTTCTCCCTTAGAAAAATCATATAATCTTAGTTTAATTCAGCTTCATGGTGTACAAGTCTGTCAAAAGCTGATAGATGCAGAGAAGCCATGTTTTCAAAATTGGTTTTGGTCCTTTGTTGTATACTTCATTGCATAGTATGTGACATCAGGACCATCACCACCAACAAGAAAACAAATATCATGGCTTTTTTTAAACATGGCCGCAATCAATGGTGAATACACATTGATGTATTCATTACACTCTCCTTTGGGAAATTATCTTAAAATCCACTATAGCAAGGACATTATGGGTCACTTGTGGAAATAAAAACCTGCAAATATTCTCAGAAGCTGTCCAGGAAGACTTTTTAAAACAGGACTTGTTGTGAGCCCATTAATGGCATTAATATTGCAAGAGAGTGAATGTCATTATAACATCATAGCTTCAAATTCATGAGAGGAAGGCTAAAAAAATGGTAATCATTAACATGAATTTACAAGAAGTTAAATCTCTAAAAAACGCAATTTTTTGATTGAGGACCATATGAAAACTGGCAAGTACAAATGCTGTTTCTTTCAACAGGTCTTCACTAGTGTGAAATAACTCACATGTAGTGAAATTTGCAGCTAATGGTGCAGAAGGTTCCTGTTTTGGACGTTTTAGTGCTTATTTTGGCAATTCAAAGGTGACTAAAGGGGAGTTGCAATTTGGACATATAGCACTACATGTTGTTGGTACTTCAGCTTTCACCAGATATAATTGTGCTCTTTTTAGTTAAAAAGTAAGCTGCTCAAATTATCTTTACAAAGATCCAAAATCGTTTTTGTAGTCTCAGGCATGCCATGGGTGTAGATAAGCCAATGTGCATAAAGATTACCCGTTCCTTAACTTTCAGTTGCTGTATAAAACCTTTTCAGTAACCAAAAAACCTGCATGATGCTTACTGAATTTCTTTTTTACAATCCCAACCTAGCAACACGTCAATGACAACATCCGTAATGCAATCATAATAGCGTGCACAGGCAACAGAATCTTATGCAGCAATAACAGCACAGTTAATTGACTTTGGAAGGATAGCTATATTTGCTTCATATAACTGTGCTTTTGTTATATGTCCCGCATAGTTTCTTACATGGTAAACAACTGAGGAGTTTGGTAAGATTGTGAAGAAATGAGAAGGTTGACCCAGTGAGGCAAATTGAGAGAAAACAAGTTTCCTCACTTCCTGACATTCTTCATTAGAACCCCAATAATTTTTCATTGCACTGAAAAATGCCATTTTGAAGGGCAAAAACATTCCCAGTGTCACTGACTGGAGGTATTTAAGAAGATAAACCTATATTTAGTGCTTTCTTCATTTCCTCTTGGTATTGCGATTAAACCTTGATCTGTGCACTAATGACATGAGCAGCATTCCTTGCAGTGGAAAATTCAGCTTATACTTGATGTAAACTTAAGTAGCTGCATTTTGTTGGCTCAAGATATTAAAGGCAACTAAAGGAAAGGAGTGATGCTGAGAAAATTGATGAGATGATAAGCATAATTTTTAAAAAATGTACGCTTGTACACTGAGGTTAGTGGGACGAACTATTCCAGGAGATCCACTCCAAAAGAAAAATTCTCAGGGAACATCATCTTCTAAACTCATCTAACATAGTCTCCAATTATATGTGTTAGTTGGCGAACCAATATATTATCAGCCTCTAAATGACCTATAAGGACACACAACTTGACGTGATTGGTCATGCATGGTTGAAAGTGTGGTATTAGTCAATCATCACATTATTTCTTTAATTAATACATCAACCTTATTCCCATCTTCAATGGATATGTGACATTGTGTATGTCATGTTCACATGACATAATAGTGGGGATCAACCCCAAAGACAAGGCTGGGCGCCTGGAGGCCCAGAAGGTGAAGTTTCAGGCCCTTCCTGACCTGAAGAACACCCTGGACTAACGCTGGGTCTGGGCAAAATATGCCCAGGTTGGGACCAGTGGTGCTCCAAACGCCCAGCCCCTGATGGCATCCCAAGCGTTAAAACGAACTATTTACCAAATTAAGGCGGATGGTTCAGTTTTCTTAGTTTCAGAACAAGGGTTCAAAACCTGTTCCTGCTATGAGATAACACACTCAGGTTGAATCAACTTCAGTCAATAACTCGAGTGAAGTCAGTTTTGGCCTATTTTACTAACTTGGATGGAAGTATCGCCCTATTGGCGAGTTGCTGCTTGGGCCCACTGCAGCATAACCCCAATTTCCCCATCCAATCTTAAATACATTTTCCCTTGACCAATTCCTTGTTGGTTGACTTCCCAAATAAACATATCCCTGTTTTAAGTCATTTTTATTTTATAATATTCTGAATGCTCCTGTGTGCAAACCTCTTCAAGGAGGTCTCGCGTTCCATTCCACTTTCTATTGCAAGTAGCATTATGCTCTCCCCTTGTGCACCGTTTGTCCACCCAGGATCCCTCCAACCTGGGCTGCCTAAACCCATCTGATATGTGCACCGCGTCGCCCTTTTATGAGATTTTATTATAAAATTCACAATATTATGCCTCAGCGGTTATTGCTCCAGCACCCACTGATGGGCTCTAATCCCTCTGGTACTAATGGCTAGTTCCTGGGTGTTAGGCCTGAGCACCGAGCACTGCCACACTGGGAACTGGAGAGTTATAGACATTCTCCTTACATTAGTCGACCAACCACCTTTTTTTATGTGCACAAAATTTTTTCTTTGTGAAACTTTTCTGGAGTGGAAACAGTGGCTGTCAGCTGTGGGCTCCAGCTGTCATTAGCTGCACCGCTGTTTCCTCATTTTCCCAAAGGTTGGAGCAACTTGGCATTATTTTGGTTGCCTCCAACTGGAAAGTATCCACCCTTCATGTTCATACCTGATGGAGTTGGACACTTTGATGTCTGAAAGTTGTGATTCCCCAACTTTCCACCAAGATTACTAAATTTCACTCTGAGAAACAGATTTTCCATCACCAGCGCATTCAGACAATGCTGGCGGAATCAGCGCAGATGGGCCTGGTGGTGTTGGCCTTGGATAACGTTGGGAATTCCATCACAGTTTCAGGGATAGGGTCATTCGCATCTAAAACTACATTTTATAATGAAACCCTGGCCTCTATCTCTGACCTTTTATTTGTTCATATGGCTTGGATGAGGACTCTATTTCTGTGTATCAGATTACCCCTGAGAGCCCACGGTTGACCTCTACCATGATCTGGGGCGCTCAGGAGGTGGAGGAGGAACTTCAATTCAGATATAATCAAGTATATGCACCTGCAGAAGGCATGGTGGGGTATGTGACCTCAGTACTAAGAGTGGCCAAATATCCCACCCCTTTTTTGATTCTAAAACTCATTCTGTGTAGGCTTGAGCTAGATGATGAGAACTTTGGTGAGGTGTTGTCATTATCT